>VDFB02257961.1:0-19364 GCA_007258455.2 Sequoia sempervirens | reverse complement strand
TCCCAATAAATATTTTATCACATGCATGATTCTTTCACCAACAAATCAAAAGTAATGAACTTCAAGAACATTTAAACCATTGCTTACATTTTACTTCTCTACTCATGATGGTTTATTTAAAATATTATGAGAGACTATATTAGCATAATTTTTAATTATCTAAGTTCACTATTACACAACCAATTATATTTTCAATTAAGTATTGATTTATTTATTTAATTTTCTCAATTCCCACTCATCTAACATATTCCTTTGTTTCCCCTTTTCATCTATATTTCTATTTAAAGACTATTTATCTATATGAAAGTAATTCAGATTCCCTAGACCTTTTTGATACCCAATAAACCAAAACCAAAATCAATTCACTCTATTCCAGCTAAATTAATAAATATAATTTAATCCAAAAGAAACATCTATAAAAGAATCCAAATTTTATTCATCTTAAATAGTAATTTTAACTTCCTTTCAATATTACCTTCCTAGTTTCTTCTAGCCAAGGAAATGAACCTCTGAGTAACTCTAGAAAATATTTTGAATATTTCAAGAGAGATTTCAACGTTTAAAACAAGACTCATTAAATAGACCAAAAACAATAGGAACATGGTGTGTGGACTAACTAAAAAAATTCGTTAAAGAATTGTAGTCTCATGGAATTCATTGAATGCAGGATATACACAAAATGGATTTTGGAAGGAAGCTCTCAAAATTTTTGAATTAAAGAAGCCAGTTAAACCTGTGGTGCTCGATGAATCATACCAGATTGAAAGCTGGGGTTTTCCATCATTAAAATAGAGGCAATGTTCTTAAAATAAATAAACTAAAAAATAAGCTTGCACCATAAGACTGTGTCAAGGCAGGTTTGTATGCAAAAATGTGAAAGTATAGGAAAGGCATGTATACTGTTGATGATGGAGTTGGAGAGATTATTCAAACCTCTACAATGTTCCATTTTCAAGTGTTGATGTTGTGACATGATGATAATGAAATCAGAGAGATTATTTAAACATTTAAACTACCTATTATGTTCAACTGCTACGGCCAAGACATGTTGACAATGGTATTAGGAGATTATTTAAATATCTACAACATTCTATTTTCAAGTACAATAGATGTGGAAGGTTGCGAATATAATCAGGGAGGCTATTTAATTTACTACACCTTTGCAATTCTAAAAGTTGTAGCTGTGATAGGTCACCAATGGTATCAGGGAGGCTGTACAATGCCTGGACTCTAAATGTTGTAACTGTGGTAGGTTGCCAAGTATATAGCAAGTGAATATTGGAATTTGGAAATATCACCATCTACTTGCATTATTATCAAATCCCAAATGTTATCCACAAGACAATACTTGAACTATTAGACATAATTCCTCATAGCGATGTCACCTCAAGGAATAGTATAATCACATGAAAAGCACAAAATAGATTTGTTGAAGCGGCTTAAGAAAATTTCAAGAAAATGCAATTGGAAGAGGTAAACCAAATACCACAACTTTTACAACATCCTCGTTGTGCCAAATGGGGCTTTGGAATAGGGTAAGAATGTTCATCAAGCATGAAGGGTAGAGGATTTTCATAGAACTTGAAGATATAAAAGCTACGGTAGACATGTATGCAAATGTGTAAGCATAGAAAGGGCATGTGAACTACCTCACACGCATTCTTAGAAGAAAAGTGGTCTCATGTCTTGCAATGAATGCATTATATGTAAAAAAATGGATTGCAGAGGGATTATGAAACTTAGATGCAAATGAAAATGTAGAAGGAAACCCTTCTCCTCCATCCCGCCCTACTCTCTCATTCCCATCTTGTTCCAAATATCATTGTGTCCCCAAAGAAAGTATTGGAGATCATTTTTATTTCATGCATCTCCCCCCCCACTAAATCTTTTTGACCGATGCTTATTGATAAAAGAGAATTTTTTTTTGTTTTGTTTCCCCAAAAGAAAATTAGATCCCATCTTCAATAAAGCTTTTAGTTTTCTTTTGAAAATAGTTCGAGATGATGCATGCTCTACAAGAGAGCTATTTTCTAGATTTTACACTTAGTTTACAAATATTATCGTCTTATCCAATTTACCTCATAGTACCTTCCTCATCAACATAATTATCTCTCCCCATCTTTTTCTATTTTCCTCTTCAGTTAAAATCTTATCTCTTATCCAATTTAAAATTCATTAACTTTCCCTTATTAAAATTATTATCTCTTCATAATAAATTATCAATTATTATTAATTATCATTCAAAACCATACCATTTATAAAACAATTTAATTTAATCTTTTAATAATAACTTTATATTATATTTTTATTTTAAATTTTATTTTTATTTAAATTATTCCCTTAGAAATTTTAATTAATTACATTAATCAATGCTAGACAGTATTAACTAAATCTCATAATTTCAAAAGCAACATAGTCATGAAAGCAACAAGACATCTCAAATTAACTAATCGCCTCTTACTCAAATACATGAAAATGACATGAAAACCCACCAACAACTTACTTGAAATGAGAATGACAACCTAAATGGAGGGCACTACAAAACCACCAAGCAAGAACATACATTGCCACCAATATGATCAATGGTGAAGCCAATGGTTGGGTACCTAAGTTTGTTGTTTTTGGATATTTGATTGTGTTCTAGTTTTCCCCGCTCACAAAACCAAAACACAATTAAATATCCAGAAATAACAATTCTCAAGCATTATAGATTGTGGAAATCTCATAGCATTAACTTGACAATTTTCTTTAGTTAAAATCAATGCTTTACATTTTTAAAAATATATGTAGTTATATTATGAAAAAGAATTTGACATGTAGTCGTGAAATAAGAGATGGAATAAAGGACATATAGGCTTACATTCTATATAAATAGAATGTAGTTGGAGCTTTTACACCATTGCAAACATGTCATGACAAAGCTAAATTTAGTATTGTGGACATGTGCAGTTACAATTGACAATGTTTGCAATCTAAAATGGTTTCAATCATATATAGTTAGTGACAAGGAAAATTTGAAGTTTAGTGTGGAAAACATATGTAATTGGCAGATAATATATAAATTAAGAAATATTGTAGACAAAAATGAGAAATTATAAAAGAACAATTGTTTTTAAATTTCAAAACTCTCAAATTTTGTAGATTGGTATAAAGTAGAAGGATGACATTCATGTGTACCTTTGCACTGCTTTCACTTTTTTACCAGAGATTGCGGCAAAAGATTTCTGCATGTTCCAGGATAGCTCTAAGTCTGCAACAGATTTTGTTGCCGTCAATATTTAGTAGCAAATTAGTGTTATTCCAATAGTTCTTATACATTTCTCTATTTGTCTTCAATATTTACCGCCAAAGCATGTAATTTGAATCTTGTATCAATATGTTTCAAATTTTGTTAGCTGTGTATAAGTTTAAAGAAATGGGCAAGGTTTTTTTTACATAAAAACATTTAGGGTTGCACCATATAATTCTTGTCATAACTTGAAGAAAGTAGGTATTACCATAAAGATCCAGGTTTCAAGAGTTCAATTAGCAAGCTAAAAAGATAGCTTTATGAGTGTTGGGAAAAGCAGTACGTAGAATACAATGTGTTGTGCATTTGTAGAACCCAATGTATGATGATGAAAGGGAAAACTACAAAACCCATGCTCGTTCTCCTCCCTACCATATTTACATCATGAAGCCTCATGGGCTCTAGCCAAACCCTCGATCAAGAAAAATGTGTAACACCGATTAAAAATTTAATGGAGCCATATCATATATCAGACAATAGTTAAGTAGGGGAAATTTTGTTGTTGCTATATATCATTTCCTATATTGGAGTATTTTTTTTCATGCAACAACTTTTAAAAGATTGATATGTTGATAAAGAGATGCCTATAGATAATTTTCATCATAAGGTCTAATACCTTTTATACAATTCTCTATTTTCCTTCAATATTTACTATAAAAGGATGTAGCTTGAATCTTGTCTCAATATGTTTCAGATTTTGTTATTTGTACATATAAGTTTAAAGAAATGGGCAAGGTTTTTTTTATATAAAATGATTTAGAATCACATCATATAATTATTGTCATAACCTAAAGAAAATACGTATTATCATAAAGAACCAACTTAAAATATAGTTGATTTAGCAAGCTGAAAAGATAGCTCTATGAGCGTGGAGAAATGTAATCGGTAGAATAGAATATGTTGTGTATTTGTAGCAGCTAATGTATGATAGTCAAAGGAAAAACCACAAAACCCATGCTCATTCTCCTCCCTACCATATTGACATCATGAAGCCTCATGGGCTCTAGCCAAACCCCCAAGCAAGGAAAGTATGCAAGACCCATTAAAAATTCAATGGAGCCATACCATATATCAGACAATGATGAAGTAGGGGATTTATTTTGTTATTTGCATATATAATTTCTTATATTGTACTATATTTTTCATGCAAAAACTTTTATAAGATGGATACGTTGATAAAAAAATGCCTATACATAATTATCATCATAAGCTCAAAATATTCTCTTAGTCTAAACCTCTTTCTATGCCTCGAGTTCTACCATTTTCATATGGTCCTTAAGTGTTTCCCTAAGAGTTCTTTGTGCAATTTCCTTATTTGTGTTTAATATTTAGTGCCAATTATTGTCTATAATATTTAGTAGCAAATAAGTGTTATTTTAATGCCTCTCATACAATTATTGTATTTTTCATCAATATATACATGCATATATTCATGTTTGAAATAGAAATAATAGTGTGTTGCTAATAGTTTTCTTATTTCATAGATTTGAAATTCTCCCGAGACTTCCATTCTTTTAAAAAAGTCTAGTCTATTCCTCTTTGCATTAAAATCAACTTTAAAATATGGAGAATAGAAGAGCCAAACTATGGTAATGAGCAATTTTTTATAGGTAGTTGGAAGAAAGGATATCATGAAGAACAATTCATTCTACGAAAGTTGAAATAGATAAGGGAGAAAGAAGTTTACAATTATCTAGATTTGTATATGCTAAAAGAGCATGCTCACTAGGCGAAAATAGTTGCATGTTTATGAGTTGCATGCCATGAGCTTGATGCACAGAGGCTTCATGAAACATTCCATGCTCTTGAGGCCTTACTCCTTAATTACATCAATTGTTTCATGAAGCCTCTATGCATCAAGCTCATGCTTGCTGCCATGAATGGAAAGTGTTTGTTTACACAAGGGTTAATGCATGTCATTGTTGTTGAACAACGACACAAAAGGAAGTAAATGCAATGTCGCATACTGCACTATGAAAAAGTATAAAAGTATAAATAGGAAAAGGCTCAAAAATAATAGTTGGTTATTGGTATGAGAGCACTATATGGTTGGCAACAATGATCTTTTTTTTTGGAGCAGGCATGCTAAAGTAGACATATATGTAGCTTGTAATCGACATGATCATCATGTGGAATAAGAGACATGTAAAGTGCCACGCCAAGCAAAACATATTGAAACATAGAGAATAGAACATGTGAACAACAACATATATATACACATGTATACACACACACACACACACATATATATATATATATACATATGTATATATGCATAAATACATGTATGTATGTTTTACTAATAGTTCTGTTACAATTTCCCTATTTCTCCATAATATAAATGACAGATTATGCAACTCCTCTTATACAATTACTCTATTTGTTACCAGACTGCACCTTTGGGCTGGTTTCAATTTCCTACATTTGTGTGTGCTTTTTCACCTCTTTTAATGTTCTTCCTTAATGTGGGTTTCCATTCATCTCTTGTTTACTTGTTAGCCTTTAAAGTCTTTTTGTAACATTTGTTTTACAATTTCTCTTTCTTCTATATTTGTTGCGGACAATGCAACTCAATTTTGAATTGATAGGCCAACTAAATATGCGTCTTATCTTTGAAAGGAATATAAAACTAAAAATTGAATATGTATATATAGACCAATTGTTGTGAAATAGTGCAGTAGGAAGTAAATGTAATATTGAATATTGTAGTGTAGGAAAGTATACTCCAAAATATGCAAGAAAATATTTTGATTCAGTTGCATTGTCAGAATAGCCATTTTGGCATAATGAATATATTAATACAAAACATCTGAAAATATATTGATACAGTTGCATTGTCAGAATAGCCATTCTTGCATTATGAATATCTTACACATACTACATGATTAAATGCTCTGTTCTTAACAAATAGAAATTTCAAACAAACAACCTATCAACTAAAGATATAAAGTTAGTGAAGGATCAAAATTAATGCAAAAACATAAAGTCTATATAAAATTTATTTTAGGAGGTTGAACAATCAGCATAATTGTTGCCATAGCCTAAAAAAAAAAAGTATTGTCATAAAGAGTTGGGCTTAAATAATTGATTTGGAAAGTTGAAAAGATATCTGTGTGTGTGTGGAGGGGGGAAAACCACTTGCACAAAACACTTTTTCCAATAGTGACTTTTCAACAACAACCAAAGCATATGTATATGAAAAACTATTTGCAAATGTATCTATGCATATGCAATGTATTTTTGATGGAGACTGTAACGAATGGAAGGTATGATACACTCTTTTAAGAAGAGTGTAACACTGTTGCTACCTATGCTTGTGCATCATAATTTCCTTCGTTCCAACCTCCATCTAAACAAACTTAACATTTTTGATTGCGCATGCATATATATATATATTACGATGAAAACTAAAATGTGCTAACACAAAAAATTGTAAAATCCTTGTGTATATATTTTAATATATTCTAACGTTCAAACCATCCTATTCCTTTTCTAATCATTCATAGATATAGAATTATATACACATGGATACACATATATTTTGTTATATGCTTATGTGTAATTGCTACTTTACATTTATCTATGCTTATACATGTAAATTCATATATGCTAATGTGCTTGAGCTTGTATGTATACTCGTAGGCTGTGTGAGTACATTCAAGTTAAATTACAATAATGAATAGTTTGTCATGGGAAAAGGAATATCATGAAACATATTGATAGAAGCCAAACAATCTATGTAACAGTTGTCTTATCAATTATACATTTGAGCCACATTATTTAGCAACACATATGAAACAAAAATAGGGACACTAGGAAAAGAACAATTTGGGAGACACTTGTGAAGCATAGCAAATTGTCACTTGTTCAAAAACCAACATTAAATAGAAGAAGATCATAGAATGCTGGTCATTGTTTTAGTTATCTCTGTGCATCTTTGTTGTTACACCCATTAACATATGTATATATATACTTTCCCAAACACCAACATTCAATATTGCATTTACTTTTTATGTTTCCATTGTGCAATGACAGGAAGCATTGGACCTCACGCCAACAAACACTTACCATTCACCTTCCCCGTATCCGGGACACCATTCTCCACCACCACTAACTCATGTAATTACCAAGGTCCACGTTGCCACAAAAAAACCTAGTGACCATATATATGCATAGGCTTAGTACGAAAGGATAAACATATTGTAGATAAAATTAGTTTGGTGGCTGTTAGGTGTTATTGTTTGCAATATCTCTTTTATATGTTCAATTTATTAGTTTCAAGTTTCAAGCATTTTTTTTTTGGCCAGCCTAGTCGTGAATTGTATTTGTTGTGTAATAGCTCCTTTACAATTTCTCTATTTTTCCATTGTTGTTGCATTCTAAAATGAGTCATAGTGGTCTTGGTCTATACATATGCATACCTATTTCTACCTTTGCTATTGGTCACATTTCTTTTGGGAATGCCAGTGTAAATGAAGAACCCAGTGCTAGTGAAGAAATTACTGTTACACCTTGTTTAGATATTGATAGAATTTTAGTTTGGAGTGCATTCAAACACACTTGAAAGTCTATCAATATGTCAACAAGGTGTAATGAAAATTTCTTCACTTGCATGGGGTTCTTCATTTGGGGGGAATGAAAATAATTTTTTCACTACAAAAAGAGGATTGAAAAATTAAATAAAATTTGAATTTTTAATAATTAATTTCTTAAATAATAATAATCTGTTCAAAATTTTAGACACAACATAATGTTACCTTTGTCTTAGTTTTACATGCACTAGACCTAGATGTACATCTACATTTGAAGACTACGTCTGTAGGAATGTCCAAGATTCAAGGTGGGTTGTGTTATTTCTTGTCTATTCTTAAAATTTCTCTTTCTCTTTCGTATGTTCCCAATATAATGTGTTGAATATATTGTCTTGCTTCTTTTCTAGGGCCTTAATCATATTCATCTTAGCTGTGCTTATTTCTGATTTCCAAACTATTGGGATCCCTAGGCATTTTTTCAAGCAACAAGATGAGCAAATGTTGTGGCCAGGCTCACCCTTTCCTTCTAAACGTGCCGCTAAATTTTGTCTACAACTGCCCCCCAAAAAATAAAACAACCCTCCAAATATCAGCCCTATCAAAGCTTTGAATATTCATCAAAATATTTGGACAGTGGAAGGGCATGTAACACATATTAGAGATGCTACATCATTTGCCACTCAGTACTATAGAAAAAGAGGGAAATTGAGAAAGAACTATTAACTAAACATATATACATATACACATATATGCATATATATATACACATGTGTGTATATATATATTACACATATATATATATATATATATGTATGTATATATATATATTTACATATACATATACATATAAATATTCATACATAGTCAATATTAAAGACAAACAAGGAAATTGTAAAAAGAACTCTTAGGTTGACACTTAAGAAGCATACGAAAATGTCAGTGTCAGAAAGTATACTATGATTAAGTTGCATTCTTGACACAATCATTATGGTGTTGGTTTCATAGCATTTTGTAGAGGCTATTTGTTTGAAGTTTCCAATGGGGCTTTCATCAACCCAACCATGAATAGGGTTTTTCGTCTAATAGCTCTTTTACAATTTATCTTTTTCTCTATAATATTTAGTGCCAGACAATGCAACTCAAATTTTCAATTAAGTATGTATATATATATATATATACATGTGAACATATATATATATATATATATACATGTATACATCTATATATATATACATGTAAACATATATTGGATGGTAAGTGTTTACTCACGCGAGGGTTAAGGTATCCTATTATTGCTCTACAATGGGGATGACCAAAGTAAATGCGGGAAGCTGTGATAATAGCTTGGTTGGTATTATTGGCATTGTAGTGCATGCTGGGTACATTTCAATTGTTCTCAGGAAAAATGGAACTGAAACAATCCGAAAAACCATTAAACTATATGATATCTCTACTTCTTTCATTGATGTTAATTTGTGGGGCCCAAGTTGGGAAGAAAAAGGTGATACCTTGGAGCGGATGTACCTTTCTGGTGATATAGTCATAGTTGTTGTGCAGGGTGGCCGTGTAGGCTACTTTAATGGTAAAGTTGTCAACACATCAATAGGAATAGTCCTTGACATTAACCCTTCTATTCATGAGGGAAACACTCTTAGATCCAAGGGCCCAATTAAAGTGGAGAAAATGGCTTCATCTTCTACATTGTTGAAACAACCATTATGGTGTTCGTTTCATACCATTTTGTATAGGCTATTTGGCCATTTTGCATGGATGATTGGTGTTATGGTTTTGTGTGGATGGAGAAATTGTAGTTAAATCTTTTTTTTTTTTCCAAAAAATATGGTGAGGGTTTATAATTTTTTTGTTCCTGGTTTATTGTTTGTAGTTATCTATTGTAGTTAAATCTTTTTTGTTTTGTCAAAAAATATGGTGAGGGTTTATAATTTTTTCATCCCTGGTTTATTGTTTGTAGTTATCTCTGTGCATCTTTGGCCTTATACCTATTACCGTAGGAGAAATCGTAGGTAAATCTAGGTTCTTCGGTCAAAAAATATGGTTAGGGTTGGTAATTTTATTGCCCAATTGCAGATGTAGATTAAGATAGGAGTGATTTTATATATATGGATATACAGAGGGTTTGTTATTTGTTTGATGTGTTTTAGATGGTATTTTCGTTAGCCGAGTTGTGAATATGGATTTGTTGTGCAATAGCTATTTTACAATTTCTCAATTTCTCTATAATATTTAATTCTAGCCAATATAGCTGGATTTTCTACATAATGTGTGAGGAAGGTGAATGGTAAGTGTTTGCATGTGTGAGGGTTAATGCATTATGTCATTGTTGTATGATGGCTAAGGCAGACCAAGTAAATGCAATATTGAATGTTGAAGGGTTGGAAAGTATACTTTGATTAAGTTGAATTTTGAAATAGTCATTGTAGTGTTATATTAATATATATGTATTCTTTCTTCCTCATATATATATATATATATATATATACACATGCATATATATATATATACATGTATACATATACATTTATATATATATATATACATGTATACTATATATTTATATATATATATATACATGTGTACATCTATATATATATACATGTATACATCTATATATATACATCTATACACACATATATATACATACACACACATATATATATAAATATTTATACATTTGTATATATATGTATATATGCATAAATACATGTATGTATGTTTTACGACTAGTTCTGTTACAATTTCCCTATTTCTCTATAATACTGAATGCTAGATAATGCAACTCCTCTTATACAATTACTCTATTTATTAGTAGACTAAAAAGAACACGAACACCATACTAAAATCAAAAGAATGGGAGTTCAATTAACGTGCAAATTTATATATGAAAACACAAGAATAAATTACGTTGCTGTTCAAAATCTACACCATCCTCTTTGTAAGGATTTGAACTTAGAGAATTCTAGTGCTCTTCATTTGCATATATGGATATGTATATCTTCCTATATGTATCAAACCAACACCACAATCACTCTTTCAACAATACAACTTAATCAAAGTATACCTTCCAATACGACAACATTGAATATTGCATTTACTTTGGCCATTGCCATCAAACAACATTGATAGGATGCATTGACCCACATTAAATAGAACTTTAAAAAATGGAGAATAGAAGAGGAAAACTACCATAATGAAGAGTTTTTTATGGGGGGAGTTGAAACATATGACAAAGAAAGAATATAATCAAACTTATTAATATAAGAAACTACCATCCCACGTAATTTGCAAGCCCCACCGCTTACATACACAGATCAGGGTAGTTTGTTCTAGGGAGCCTTGAGCAGATTAGTTGAAAGAGAATACCATGAAACATATTGATACACGATTCCAGGCAATGTAGCTCAAATTTTTGATGAAGCCCGTGGAATTATACCCATTTTGTACAGGTTATTGTTACTCATTGGCTTTATGTGTTATATTTAATGTGGGTTTGGTTCCAAAGAATGCATCCTGAATTTTCAATTGACAATCCAACTCTTACACAAAGTGCTTGTCTTGTATGAATATCTTTAGTGTGGGTTGATTGTTAAGTGTTTTTCTAATAGTTGTTTTATCTTTTGTTCACCTCTAATTCCTATTAAGCACAAACCAAAATACATGAACAATAAATTAATCACTTGCGCAAAATACCCATGTAAAACAACTAATAGGTTTTGGAGCACAATAACCATAAACAAAAAATGAAACCAAAAAAAATTACTAACCCTAACCATATTTTTTTGTGAAAGAAAGAATATTTAACTCCAATAAATCCATCCATATAGAGCCATAATCTCTTTGAAGTCTCCAAAATGGATATAACTGCAAAGATACAAACTACTAACCCTAACCTTATTTTTTGATAAAAGAAAAAATATTTAATTGCAATAAAACCATCCATAAAGACCCATAATCTCTTTCAAGTCTCCAAAATGGGTATAACAACAAAGATACAAACAAATAACAATGAATAATAAGCAGAGATTGAAACACATGAACAATAAATTAATAATTCATGCAAAATACACATGTAAGACCACTTATAGATTTCGTGGCTCAACAACCTTAAAACCCTCCAAAATGCTATGAAATGGAGCTGAAGGCAACAATTTTTACAATAGTCTACTACCAAACCAACACCATTGTGGCTATTTCCACAATGCAACTTAATCAATATACTTTCTCGCACATTTCACATCGCATTAGTGTTAAAAGCCTCCAACCTACTATCAAAAGGAACAATAAGCACAAAATGAAAGACATGAACAATAAATCATTTGCTATCAAACCAACACCACAATGGTTCTTTCGATAATGCAACTTAATCAATAAACTTTCTCGCACATTTCATAGCTCACCAGTGTTAAAAATCTCCAACCTACTATCAAAAGCAACAATAAATAGAGAATGAAAGATATGAACAATAAATTACTCATTTCTGCAAAATACCCATCGAAAATGACTTATAGATTCTGCGACACAACAATTTTACAACCCTCCAACTTGCTAAAAAAATAGAGCTGAAGTCAATGATTTTCACAATAGTCTAGTATCAAACCCACACCACAATGGCTCTTTCGACAATACAACTTAATCAAAGTATACTTTCCCACATGACAACATTCAATATAGCATTTACTTCATCTGTTGTCTCTATACATCAATGAAAGGATGCATTGACGCTCAAGCCAAGAAACACTTACCATTCACCTTCCCCATAATGACGACTCCATTCTCCACCACCACCAACCCATGTAATTACCAAGGTCCATGTCACCACAAAAAAACTAGTGCCCTCCCCACTGGCTAACACACCCCCGATGCTGACAAATCCAATTCATGGTTGGGTTGACAAAAATCTTGATAGAAACTTCAAACAAAATAGCCTATCAGCAAATAAAATTAAAACAATTCTAAAGTAAAATAAAATAACTCTTAAATAAATAAAATAACCATAAAATAACTCCTAAATAAATAATTTTAAAAAATAACTCTTGAATATATAAAACAAAATAAATACAAATATGTAACTATAATATATATTTTTTAAAAGTTCTAAAGTAAATGAAAACTAGTAATATCCATATTTTAAAAATATATCTAAAGTATATCAAGAGAAATTTCTCAAGGCAAGAAGCATATTTTTTTATTAGAGTGTGGATATCTCTAGTTATTTTTGATAATTTTTTAAAAGATAGATATGCTAGTGTATAATTTTTTATTTGTAAAATAAAATGAAGCCATAAGTTGGGCACCCCATCCTTAGCATGAATGCATTGCATTGGCATGAAAAGGTAAAACACACAATCTTAGTATTTGAAAGGGGCGCAAATCCTATGAACACACCAATCTAATGAGAGTTTAAAGCATGAAGTCACTAACATGAATGCCAAAAAATTCAATGTGAAGATTCAAACGTGTGTGCAAAATGGATCAACGAGGAAAATATGTCTATAATCACAATAAATAAGTTAACATATAAAATAAATATATATTTTTCATTTAAATTAATTAAAAATATAAAAAAATAACTTGTTAAGTAAAATAAATTAATTAGAAAATTCATGTAGTTTTATTTTTCATTAAACTTTGATATAATTATGTACTTAAGATATGGTGTAAATAATTTATTAAAATTATAGATAAATTAGTATAAATTTATTAAATGTATTCGTCTAGAAAAAAACATTAAGAGATATCAATATTGAGACTCCTATCTAACTAATATCTCTCAAAATCTTGTACAAAAATGTATTTAAGATAACTCTACTAGTAAATATTTGTAGTATTTATAACTTCTATACTATTATGTATTATACTACAATTATAGATATTAAAATATTATAATAGGTCAGTGGCCACTACAAAGTTTCTTTGATAATAAAAGAGGAAAAAAATACAAAAGAGGGTGAGAAAGGTGATAAATTAGAAAAAGGTAGTGAAGTAAGTGAATAGATAAAGTAAGGAAGAGCTTAGTAAAGGTGAGGATATGAAAAAAGGATAGAATGATAGGAAGTTGATTGATCATAATATCCTTATTGGTCAAAACTTAATCTTGAATCATAATGATTGTTCTTCAAAGGAAGTGACAATGGTAGTAGAAAATAGCTAGGAATCCAAATCTATTTTTTTAAAGTGTGGGATACAAAATCAATCAGGAATTGGAGGCTTGAAAAAAATTTGAATTTTGAGAGATTTTAGCTGGAGAAAAAAAATATTCTAGTTTTTTAATATGTTTTTCTAGAAAAAAAAAAAAACTTCAATTTTGCTTTTCAACTTTTTTATTTTTAAAAAAAAAAGAAGCAAAAAAGCTTTTAATTTTTTTTGCCACCCACTACCCACTAGCCAAGGTTTTTTACCTTTTCTCGTAAATTAGTTGTAAATTTTACATATAGTGTCAAAATTGGAAAAATGAAATATCATCAGAAAGTTGGTTCCAAGAACTTTCTAGTGGTGTAGGTCTCATTATTAGATTTTCCTACTGGTATATGTTACTCTCAATCAAATTTAGACCTTCATTTTGCGCTTTTGAGCTCATAATTGTTTGCTTGCATCTCCAATTTTCGTGATTCTAGCGATGTTGGAAAGATATTTTAGAGTTCTTAAGATACATTGATGCACATTTTCTAGAATCTACCCTAGGCACATTTTATTCAGTTTTTTGTGTTTTCACAATTCTGTCAATTACTTGGATGTCTTGGCACTTGGAAAGTATCTATTTGCGTGATATGATATCATTTGATTTGATTTATATGTATTGAGGGTTTAGTCTCTATTTCTTTTCATTTGCTTGAGTATCATGGGTTTTATTATTCATCCTTCCGTGATCAACTTGGTTAAGGATAACTCTGAGTCTTGGTGAAATGGCATCTTGAAACATCTTAGGTGGCTAGATCTTTTGCCTTCTGTATATGGCCTCATACCTACACCAGACACACCAGGGTGTTTATCAACATGGGGTATCATTAGAGATCTATTGTAGGGGTTATATGTTCTAGTGTTGATTTTGACACTATGTGTGTTGTATTAGACATTGAGTGTCTCCACACACTTTGGACATGACTTTGGGAGATCCATGGAGACCCTCATATCTCTCCATACCTAGAGGATCTTATTGCAAATTGTCTCATCCCTCTTGCAGATGCAAAAATTTCATACCCTTTGATGATGATACTTTAGACGAGCTTGAGTCTATCACAAGTCTTGCATGTTCTGATAGTTCATATACTTGTCTTCATGTTCCCACTCTTCATATCGAGACATCATCATCATCTTATGTTTTTCCTGATCAGTTTGACATCACATCTTTGGCACCTATTGATTCAGTGCAACACAACATCATACATCTTCAAGACACAAATACTTAGGATTCATATCTTGCATACATATCATCCTTGTTTGTAGAGTCCCATATTACAGATTTGGAGGATTAATTTGAGGACATTCATCTCCTCTTTGTTGGCAGTCATATCAACGTTGTTGGCCCACCATCTTCATCACATTTCTATCTTGTTCTACATTAGTCTTCACAAGATTCTGGATTGACATCATGCCTTTCCAACATGTGGAGACATGAGCAGTTCTCAAAGGCACACATCATTTGGATTTGGATTCCAAATTCACCCATCCTTTTGGATTGGCTTCTCAAATCACCAATGGATCCGCTTCTTTCTAAGTGGAGAAATATTGTTTGCAGGCAGTGGCTCATATTCTATCTTTAGGCATACCTCATTGGCATAGGAACTACTTCTTTCTGGGGGGATTCATATCCTCATTTTCTCTCTCCTATCAAGGGACATCTATTGTACTTTTGTTACAAAAGTAGTCCTTGGGGGGTCGCATTGAGTCCTATCCTTCTTTCACTAGTGTAGTCATTTCATTTTCTCTCTTTTGGAGATGAGTTTTTCTAATGTGGTTTTCTCCTTATCTCTGGTTATGAGAGATTCATTTATTTGTACATAGGTACCTCATCAGGACTTGTATCTGAGTCATGTCCATCATTGCATTCTACATCAAGGTTTTTTAGCTTCTTTGATGTAGGAGTATTTGGGTGCACGAACAATCCTACACATCAATATTATTTATGTTATTTTAATTTCTTTCTTTTGGTTGTGGTCTTGTAGGCATGATTTATTATTAATTTTTTTTCTCCTTATGCTCCATCAATATTGAATTATTTTGTAAGTGTTGAAATCTTCCTAATGCAAGTGCTTGAGGTAGTGGAGGTGTAGGAATGAGATAGTGGATGCCAATTTAGGAAAAGATTTGAAAAATTATCAGAAAGAACAATTAAGGGGCTAAAGGAATGAATCACACACTCAGAGTGGAGGAGGTAGAGGTTTGACTAGCATTTTGGAGAGAGAAAGATTGTTGGAGTCGTGATTGTGAGACTCAACTTTAATAAATTGGGCATAACTTTCTCATATCCTAATGAAATCAAAAATTTCAAAATGATCTGGAAAGATGAGAACGAGATGCACCAAACCCAAAAGATGTTTTAAAAGATTCATGATAATTAGGGAGCATTAATGGACAAAAGTGACAGGTTTGTGGAGTTGTAGTGATTCTTTCCTATAGAATTGATTTTAGTTTAGCTTATGCAATGCTAGTAACATATGTTGTTGTAGCTGCAAATCGTATGCAAAAATCATATTATCCAATTTTAATGAAGAAGATTTGGTTATATTTTTCATTAATTTTTTTTTGCAAATGTTTTCAACTTTTGAAGTAAGGTTGTTGGTGGTGTTATGGTTGCTTGGATGAGTTGTTTGACAAAACCCCCCATCCTTGTACTACATAAAATGGTATCAGAGTGGGTTGATCTTGTTGCGGTGTGAGATGTGTTGAGTATGAGTTTGTTGCAGGAGTTTGTTTTGGTGAAGAGTGAAGTGGTGGAGCTACGAGAGAGAGAGCTATGATAAAGTATGTTTTTTGCAAGCATGAAAGAGGTTTTGTAACTACTATCCTCTAGTAGAGGTTAAGGTTGGGTAGAAGGTGCATGAGAGAGAGATGTGTCTTCCATAAACCATCTATTGGGTAGAGGATAAGCAAGAGTGAATTTTTTGCAGGGAGCACCTATGATTGTAGAGGGTTGATGCCTTGAAGCAAGAGAGATTGTTGCAAGGAGGACTTGTAATTGCGGAGGGACTTGTGAGTCTCTAAAAATGGCTTTGAAGAAGAAGACAAGATGAGTCATTAGAAGACCTGTGAGAATGTTAATTTGGGAAGAGTATTAGGAAAAAGTGAGGAAATAAGCTCTTTGAAGAGTTGAGAAAGATACAAGCAAGATGGATGCCCTTGAGGAAAGCTTGGGAATGAAAAAAAAAACTACAGTAGAAGAAAATCAGAAAATAGATGAAGTTAAATTACATTATTTGTTTCATAATGAGTTTACAACTAATAATTTGTGTGTAGGAAATGAAGAAGGAAAAGAAGTTGTAATAGAGGATAGCAAAGAGAAGAAAGAGGAAAAGCAGAGGTTTGGCAAAGAGGATAGCGAAAAGGAGAATGTTGAAGTGTAGTGTAGCAGCCCTATGGTGGAAAGAGTATGTAAAAAAAGTCATGTGGGAGCAGCCCACATGAATGTAGATGAAAGAAAGCAAGGAAAGAAGAAAGGCACGAGGAAATAATGGAGAAAGAAAGAGGTAGTAGCAGATGTGCATCTTGTTGTTGATATAAAATAAAATAAAAATGAAATTACATACATAGGAAAAGAGGTTACAACAACAAAAAAAAAGGTCTTATCTCCTTCTTTTGAGTTTTACAAAGTAAATATTGATTTGCATGAAGAAAAGATAAATTAATATGGTGATTGTGAAGTTGGTGCAGCAATAGAGAAGCAAGAAAATATTCAAGTAAATATTCATCCATATGATATTTGTGAAAGAAACTTTGATTTGAAAGAGATACATGAATTTGTGCATGAAAAAAATAGTATTGTTGCAGAAGATAATCATGAAGTTGTAGAAAAGTTTGGTTTATTGAAGGACTTAGAAACAAATTAGAAATTTTGGGAAAACAAAGTGAAGAAGAGTATATGAGGAAGATAGTGAATAAGGAAATGAAGGAGCAACAACAAATGAAGAAGAAGGTGACTTATTAATGCAGATTGCAACAGTTGAAAGGGAGTGGATAGCATTGACAACAGGTAAAGCAAGAGTTATAGTTGACAAAGAGGTAAAGTTTAAATTTTTAGAATTATTTACTGATAAAGAAGAGGTTGTTTTACATGAAAATGACATGATTCACAATCATGGAAATGAGATTGATGCACTAGTGGGGAAATAGGAGAAAATTAAGATATTTGATGAATTTTCAAAATTTGTTAAAGTTGATGTTCAAGTTGATTTGTATTTTGATGAATTGGTGAAAGAAAGTGAAATGGGAAAGATGGTTAGGTGCAGTAATAATAGGTTTCAAGCTGAAAAACAAGGTATGATGAATTTTATTGATATAGAAGAAGAGGAGGATAAAAGAAGAAAATGTAAGAAATAAATACAAATAGAATTCATTGATTTCTATGAATTTGTTAATGTCGATTTGTATACAGGTTTTGAAAATTATAGAATGGAATGGAAATATGAAATATGGTATAGCCAAATAAATTTAATGAGGGGAAGAAAGAGAGGAAGGATGAAGGAAGGAAGGAAGAGATACGAAGATTCAAAGTAAGGTGAAGAAGAAGAAACAAGTTGACAAGGAAGAAATATGGTTGAAGAAAAAACATAGGATTTTCAAATGTTCATGAGTTCCAACTTATGAAACATTTCTTCATACCCTGGGTGTTTGATACAGGAGCATCTGGGTGCATGAGCAATCTTGCACATCAATTTTTTTTTTTTTTAATTTCTTTCTTTTGGTTGTGGTCTTACAGGCATGGTTTATTATTAAATTTTTTTCTCCTCATGCTCCATCAATATTAAATTATTTTGTAAGTGTTGAAATCTTCCTCGTGCAAGTGCTCGAGGTAGTGGAGGTGTAGGAATGACATAGTGGATGCCAATTCAGGAAAATATTTGAAAAATCATTAGAAAAGAAACAATTAAGGGGCTGAAGGCATGAATCCCACACTTAGAGTGGAGGAGGTAGAGGTTTGACTAACATTTTGGGGAGAGAAAGATTGTTGGAGTCATGACTATGAGACCTAGTTTCAGTAAATTTGGAATAACTTTCTCATACAGTAATGAAATCGAGAATTTCAAAATGTTCTGAAAAGCTAAGAATGAGACACACCAAACCCAAAAGACATTTTAAAAGATTCATGATAATCAAGGAGCAATGATGGAAAAAAGTGATGGGTTTTTGGAGTTGTAGCGATTCTTGCTTGTAGAATTGATTTTTAGTTTAGCTTATGGAATGCTAGTAACATATGTTGTTGTAGTTGCAAATTGTATGTAAAAATTATATTATTCAATTTGAATGAAGATTTGGTTATATTTTCTATTAAAAATTTGTTGCAAATATTTTCAACTTTTGAAGTAAGGTTG
>VDFB02257960.1:0-222116 GCA_007258455.2 Sequoia sempervirens | reverse complement strand
ATTCCATCTCCAAGATGTCATTTTAATGGATTTCATGGGCTCTTTCTTGGCTTGCACACCAAAACTAACCATTAATTTGCAAGATGGCCATGATAAAAAAAAGATTTATGCATGCTTCAAGGTACATTTATACATAATGAAAGGCCATTTCTCCAAAAATACATTAATTTCGATGACATAAAAGGGGTGGGTGAAATTTTTAATGGTTGGAAATTTCATTCATTTCCCAATGTTGCATGAATATGTTGGGTGATATATTGTTAGAATTTCATTTATAGAATGAAAAAATAATAGGCTGTAGAGAAAGAATAAGAGAAAAACCATTTTAGACTATTAGGGTTTCATTTTCCAATAAAGGGTCTAAGAAATTTTATATTGTAATGATCTAGGTTTCATATTGAATGTGTATTGAGATATTGTAATCCCTAAAGAATAATAAAAAGTGCATATTTAATGTTATGTGAATGTTTCCATGTGTATTATATGAAATATTTGGTGTTATTTTTTATTAGTTAACCAACCAAATGATTGTAAAATCCTTGTACAACCTTTGCAAGGAATTTTTAGAGTAATATAAGAAATGTATTGGTTTATCATGGATTTATAAGTTAGATTATTTAATATTCTATAATTTCATTCATCTTCTCATTTTTATGCATAGATCCTAGCTTATGCATAGGGTTTGAAGGTGTTGTCTTCAATGACATCTCCATTAAGGTGTTGTAAGGGATGAAATTTACTACTTAAAGGAAACAAAACTATAAATAAAAAAATTTCAACACTACACTCAAATGATTTAAATCAAACTATTATACCTAATATAGAACTGGAAAGGACTCACTAAAAATAATAACAAAAATGATTTATACTAGAAGAATAACAATGTATACTATCAACTAGAGACAAAATATAAAATATGCTTAAATCTAGAGTAGATAAAAATATAAATACTACTGGGAATGAAAATGTAGATAGAGATGCACTTGGAACCAAAGGAGGAGACTCTCAACCTTGGACACCAGCACCTAGCATGGACTATAGTGTACTGCACTGTCATCTTCACATAATAGATCCATAGACTCCCATAATCTAAATTTATGTTGTTATAGTGTACAAAACTTGCACACATGAAGAACAAAAAAATGTTGGGAGTTGTTTTTTTGGGGATTTCCTTAGTCAAATCCATGTCTTTGTGTTTGCACCTCCACGAACAACCAAAGATAAAAGACAATGAAATAATAAATGATTACTTTTGAAATCCTAGCAATATTAGGAATCTAAAAGTAGAGATGCAAAGATAAAAATATAAATATTGTGTCAACCATGGTCTATGGGGAGGAGCATCATGAAATTTTCTAAACAATATATGCTAAACCAATATTAAAGATTCAAATATTTATTCTATTATTATAAAATAATAGATAAATTGAGAGCATTACCACAACTTTGGTCTTCCTCCCTTAATATTTCAATTAATGTATTAATGTGGGATAGAAAGATAAAAATATAAATATTGTGTCAACCCTAGTCTATGGGGAAGAGCATCATGAGATTTGCTAAACAATAAATGATAAACCAATATAAAAGATTCAAAGATTTATTCTATTATTGCAAAAAATAGATAAATTGAGAGTATTACCACAACTTTGGCCTTCCTCCCTCAAATTTCAATCAATGTAGTAATGTGAAGCCAATGGAGAAAGCCTAAGTTGCAATAAACGATGGTATCACAATAGCTTGAAATTTTATTCTGTAAGAGCTACAATGGATAGAAATATTTTAGTAGAGTTTCCCTTAGGCAAAGATCTTGTTTGTTTCTTCGCTTACTTTCATAAAAAATATCCTTTGGAATGAGAAGAATGAGTGTTTTTTGGTTGAATGAGCGGGAGAGACCATTAAATTTTTCGTTCATGTGTTACAACACTTGTCATAAATAAACACACTTTTGAATCTCAAAAATTCAATAGATGTTGACGCATCGTGTGGGCATCCACACATAATATTGTAGTCTAGAAGAATTCTATTGATTTTCAAATTTTAAATTGGTAATGATCTATTTTTATGAATCGTGAGATTAAATCCTTGAAATCTAGATATAAATTTTATCATCATCCCTCAAATCTAGATGGGTTTTCCATGTTAGTGTGAAATTGCATAAGTATGCAATTTCTAACACTACATTTTTCCCACTTTAGTGAGTTGATTATGAAAAGGAATTAGTTACACTAAAGTAGAAAATATCATTTATGTATCAAAAATATTTTTCAAATAAAAAAGATAATGTAGAGGACACATAAGCCAATCAAGTGGACTGATGATGCCCCTGGGTTCAAATTTAGTAGAGCTCCATAATATTTGATACGAGATCCTGTAAGGTTTTATTGTGTACTCGACTAGGCTCAACTTATCAATAACCATCTATGCACTTGATGATATTATAGTTTCCAATCAACATGTCCTTCCATATGTCCTCTTATTTATTCTATGCTATTACTTGTAAAAGACCCCAGCCAAGTTTGCAACCAGTTGAGGTTCATGGTGAAACTATCTAGGTCTATGATTACTATACTCAACTCCAATTAGAAAGGATTTTTGGGATTTTTATAAGAGTAAATGATGCATTTACTATGAAGATGGTGAGAGAAATCCAAGGAGATATGGGTTTGAGGATTTCTCCAAAATCTATTCAACTAATTAATACATATGGCAGCCATTTATATAGTTTTAGAGATTCACGTACATCATAATTGGAGGATTTGATGGACTCCCCTATAAGTTGCCTAAGTATGTGGAATATAAATTCATTCTTATTAAAGTATGTAGGCAGGTGGATGAGGTAAATAAAAGGTGCCAAGAAAGAAAAAATGCAGGTATCCAATTCCCTATTGGTCTTTGTTATTATTCCTGCAAATCTATATATAATGCTCTGAATATTGAGGACTTAAAGTTCTCCATGCAATTTTAGGAAAGGATATTTCCCTTTGACATTAAAAATTTCATAAAGGATAATCTACAGGTAGGGCCAGGTTTCTACCACATTCCACATTTGGAAGACTATTGGGTAGATTGTGTAGATGAATGTGAAGTCTAAAGAAGAAGTTGGATAAAGCTATCCTTGAGGAAAATTGTAACTTTCAGGTTGAATTGGGATGTCTCAAATATTGAAGATGGTGAATCGGATTTGGTGGATCCACCAATTTTTATTAATCATGTACAAACACAACCAATTGTGTCAATTGATTGGAGTGTAAAGGAAGTTGAAAGTATTGATGCCAAAACCACAGTGGTAATTAAAAGAACTCAAGATTGGGTAACTAAAAAGACTATAAAAAAATCTACCATATTACCTCCAAAGTCTTAGGATACTAAGAGTCAAGTAGGAAGGAGTCAAGAATAATCATCTTCTCAATCATCTTCCTCTACTCAACAAAAAAATTCAAGGGGACAAGTGGATGGCAATGAAGATCCTCCAGAGAAAGGAATCCCTAAGAGGACTTGTGAAGACACTTCTTAGAGGAAGACTCAAAAATAAAAGGAGAAATAAGTAACAAAAGAAGAAGTTGTAGATGTGTCTTCCTCTTCATCCCAAGTAAGTGGTCCCTCTTCTTCTTGTGCTTCTCCTAATTCTCTTCCATCAAATACACCTCAAGTTTCACCATCGAGGGTAGGCCTTTGTCCTCCTTCTTCCCCTGAAATGTAGATCTCTAATACTCCTCTTAGGAGAGATTTTCACTTTACATGCCCCAGTACCAAATCCATGATAACCCCTACTCCCACTTCCTAGTTAGAGCTAACCCTCTCTAAAAAGAGGAAAACAATTCAGTTGAGTCTCCCTAATAAGGATGTTGTTGGCCGGCTACTTCAGAGATCTCCAAAAATTAAGAAGCTAAAAACTACTTCTAGATTGATGGAAGAAAATAGGAAATATGTATGTGGAAGTAGCACATCCTTCTACACAAAAGGATGTAGGGAAAGAAACTGTTAGTGATTTGAACATCACTAAAATTAACTTGGGAACTTCTACCAAAGACTGGGATATCCACAATTTCCAGGTGACAACTTCCAAACTTGTAGAGAGGATAGCTAGAGATAAACATACCAAGGATGCATTGAAGCATAAATTAAAGGTCCTAATTGATTGTTTGAGATCATTAATTGATCCTTGTCCTCAACCAAATAGTCAACTAAGCGCTCCGTTGACCCAAATTCATCTGTTGGGAAGGATATGGTTAGAAATTTTCATATTTACAAATCTTATGAGGTCATAGAAGATTGGACAAAGGATATCTTGGTAAGATGTATAAATTTCATCATATAACTGAAGATCTGTGAAGATAGTGAAGTTATAAAAAGAGGAAATTGACAATGAAATTGTTGCCACCAAACTTGAGGAGTCCATTTGGTTGAAAAATGACAATGACCTCAAGGAAATGATCGATTTGGGGTCAGATAAACTAGTAGTTGAGAAAATTATACCAAACAATGAGGATGGAAGATGCTTTATGTGGAAGAATGGTGTTGAATGAAAACTTTCATTTATGAAACAAAACATATTGGAGTAAAGAAAATTGTTTAAGGAATGTAATAAGATGAAATTCAACATTCAAAACAACCTTTTGTGCATAGGTATTCAGCTCCAAAGAGAAGATGATTCTCAATATGAGAATGTGGAAACACTAAAACGAAAATTCAAGGAATTGGTTGAGAATCTCTACAACAAACAAACTTTAATGTGGAAAGCATGAGGAGATTAAGTAGTATTGACTTCTCTTTATCCCAATCCCTTGGACATGTGATGACATTCTCTAGCAAAGTAGACTTGGCTTGAGGAAATAAAGCTTTGTGGAAACTAAGAACTAAAAATGTAATTATTCCTCAACATAGTGATATGCCTCTTGTAATCGAAGCATTTCACACATACAAGGCCAAAACCACCACACAAGCTACTCAATCATCACAAGAAGGGAACATCGATAGTGTTCCTCCTTAGTAGTACCTCTTGCTTTTATTGGTTTGATTTTGTAAAAGAATGTTAAAGCCCTGAGAAATTTAAGGGGCTCTTAACTTCTCCTTTTCGGTTACTTTCAATAAGCGGTTATACTTATGAATTATATATAAGTTACGATGTCATCAAAAGAACTCTCTAAGAAATTTTTGAAATGGAATAGATAGAAGATAATTTAAACTTGAAGGTTGTATGTATGTGAGCCTACAGTTTTGGGTCAATGAATGAATTAAATCTATTATAATTTATGCGTTGTGATTGATTTTGTTGATTATTGCATTTTTGTGTGAGTGAGAAAAATATTTTTGGCATTTGATTTGTTCGAGTTTAGAATTATCTTTGATTAATAAGTTTGTTATGTTTGGTGGAATGCAAGTAGTTTGTGTTATGATTGTTTTCTCACAATGATATCTTAGTCAATAAGGATTCAATAGTAACACTTTATAAATCTTTGTTAATTCTAGTATTTTGGCCTTTCCTGCTTTCTAATTAAAAACATACCCATATTAAAGTTTAAAATTCAAAAAGAACATATTTTCCTATCAGACGAGGGAGTTGTACCTCATAAAATTCAAAGGGAACTTATTTCACACTGAAATAATTTACCCAACTATTGGTTGGTGATTATCTCTAGGATTGAGCAATAGAGTAAAATTAAGAATTTCAAATAGTGCATAATTCATTAACTAACAATGCTCATAAAAATTCTTTGAGCATATTTGGTAATACATGAGGGTATATTTTCTTAGATTGCTTTGTAGTCACATTATTACTAATAATACAAAAGACACTATCCCTATTGATAATAGGTGTACTCCTAAAAGGTTTTATGGGATAAATTTTTATGTTTTGGGAATGTACTATCTCTATGTTAATTTTTTCATGAAATTGCTTAGATCACATTTTTGTATATTCTCCCCCCGTGAATTAATGTAGGGAGTGTTTATATAATCTTAGCTTCCTTTCACTATGCATAGAATGGTGTATGGACCATAGTATAAAGGTTTCATTTTCTAGTGTGGATCCTTGAAGCATTCCTTTTCAAGGTGTGACCAGACTTTTCCATTGACCTAAAATGAATGATGTGTGTAGTGCACATCATGGTTCTCTTTTATTTTTTGTTGTTGGCACAAGAGTGTTTTCTAGACCCGTTGGTGTATATTTTGAATGTGTTAAAAAAATTGTGCCTTTTTTACCTCTCATTCTTAAGAATGGAACTCTTATGTGGATGACCATGTGTGATAAAACATATTAAGGGTGTCAATGGATGAAACCTAAGACATGTTTGGAATGGGATTTTCCCCATATATCTATATAGAGATTTATTGTAGACATGTTGGATGTAGAGTAGATTGTCATCTCATGTTCAAAGGTGCACATTGTTGTAGATGTGTAATAGATGCACAATTGTATGGTTGAATACCTATTCTTGGTCACTTGTCTACAAATAAAAATTTGTGGACTAATATAATTATGTATCTAATAGTGTCCACAAAATTTATGAAAATTATTAACAAACTATAGATTATAATCAAATATAATGAAAGTTAAAAAAATAAAATAGATCCATGTATGAGTGAATAAAATGCATGTGACATTTGGGGTGGTGATTCTTTTCTTACATGCAATGATGATGATGATATTTGAGAATCTATTTACCATGATGAACATTGTACCATATCAATGCTTTTTCATTGATAGCTTACTCAATAAATCCATGTTATTGTTATATTATTAATAGAATTCTTAAGAAATTCATATCAATGGAATCTTAAGATTGTGTTGGTACTAATATAAGAGTGTAAGGATAAATATTCTTATGCATAGACCTAACAATGTAATGGGAAATGCAAGAATTAACATGGAATTTGATGTTTACATGCTAAGAGACCAATAGACTTTGTTGAAGCACTACCAGTGACTTGGTAATGTTAAAGTGTCTAACTATTTTAGCATACTACATCTCCTAAATGAATCTTTGGTGAAGCTCACCTTCTAGAATATAAAGGTAGCTAAGATTGTCAAATATGTATATTTCGCTAACCTATTCATCTTGTACTAGCATGGCATAAGCCTACATGAAATTTATGTTTACTAGTTAAAGGTTTTACTAGTTAGAGAAATTTTGGCTACATGGGTCTTGCATTGTGATGAGTCCATGGACTAGTAGCTAGTTTATTCAATCAAATACCTTATTATATTTATCTTTATTGTGCTTGTTCATTTGATGAAACTACTAAAAGTATATAATCCACTTCATGTATCACATATGCTCTAGCTTGCTTTATATATGCCAAAATTAAGTAGCTCATGGTCAAAGTGAATGATGTTGAACAATTTGAATAATTACATATAATTCCATTTTTGATGTAGTACAACAATTGAGAATCTTATGGGATTGCCAATTGTTGCAACCCACACACACACAAACAGGAAAATCAACTTTGAAATAATAATTTGAAATGGATTGAGAGCTCAAGACTCATGATTTTCCAACACATGAAATGATAGATATTAAACAATGCTAATTTTATTGTCAAATACTCAAAGTCTACAACAAAAACTTTAAAAAATAAACTAAAAAATCCAAAACATTCCTACAAGTAAGATTTTACAATTAACAACTTCAAATAAGCTTTAAGAATCTTTAAACAAGCCACCAACAACATAGGTAGCCATCCTCTTGATTTTTCTCATTTTATTCTTGTTGTTCCTCTTTTCTCCTGCCAGGCCTCTACTTCTCTTCCCTCAGCTGCAGTTTTTTTCTCTTTCACCTTCTTAGGTGTTGTCGTATTCTCCCCATTCAATTCTTGACCATAATTTTTAAAGTCTTTTCCAAATGTGTCTTTTACCACTTCATTTAACTACCTTTTCCTCCTTGCATCTAGATTCCATATCCTCATTAATTGATGCAAAAAATTAGATTTCAAGAGGAGTTACAAGATGCTGAAATTAGCCTCATCTATCTTGGGCATTGGAATTTTTCCTCCTCCAATTTGGTGGATAAATATTTAATTTATGAACCATAAAAGACATTAAAATCAAGCCTTTTGTGTCACCTATCAAATAGGTATTATAATTTAATTTCTAACATGTTTGAAATGTGTGAAAAGTGTCTCAAAATCATGCCTGTAAAACCAAAATAAAAAATTCATAACAAAATAAAATGCAATTCTTTTTTGTGTGGTGTAGGATTGCTCGTGCTCCCGGATGCTCCTACATCAAACACCTAGGGTAAGTGAAATGCTCCATGACCTGAAACTTATAAACATTTGAAGATCAAGTGTTTGCCTATAATCCATCCTTTTTCCTTATCTACCTATTTCTTCTTCACTCTGCTCTAAAATTTCCTATCTCTTCATTCCTTCATCTTTTCTCTCTGCCAATCTCTCATGGCATTTGACCCACCACAAACTAACCACTACCACCAAATTCCACTTGCACCATCCTCTACAACCTTTATACATAAACATGCAACATCCACATACCAATCTGCAACTACAACTACAAGCTCTTCTATAGAAGGTAAATAATCATAATTTTTAAATTCAAAATCAAAATTTACATCATCCTTCTTTGTTGATCCAACATCATCTTCTTTGTCCTTCACTGCAACATTTATCTTCTTTCCTCCATCGATAAGTTTATTAAGCCACTCTTCTTCTATCGCAAAAATCTATGACAACAAATCATTTTTATCCTCTTTATTTGTTGCAACATCCTCAAGCTCTATCTTTACCATCTCAATCTCCATATTTGCATCTTCTTCATTGCTCATATCTTCTTCCCTTTTAATCATTGCAACTCCTCTTTTTCTTGTTCCTTCTGTGTCTTTAACACATCCAACTATTTCAATCTCTTTATCTACATGCAATCCACTCTCATCTTCATCATAAAATTAAAAAATATTATGCATTATCTTACTAACCTCTTCCCTCTCCACTACTGCTTTAGCTTTGCCTTGCTTTGTAGCTTCACTTTGCTCCTCAACCTCTATTATAATTTCTATTTTAATTTCTTCCTCCATGCCTTCAACAAGGCATGCTGCTACAATCTCTTTTTTCTTCTTCGTCCTCTTGCATGAGGATCCCATCTTCACAGACTATTGCATCTTCTTGTTCATGTAAATATCATTCCACCTCCTCTTCAAGTTTTTCAACTTTAAAACTTTCATTAGCCATCATAACCTTTTCACATAATCTTTGTTCACACTTCCATTTAGCATCTTCAAGTTCTCTTCTATACTCCATCTTTATCACGTCCAATCTAGCCTCAATCTTCTTCAATTCTCCAATAAGTCAGTTTGTAAACCTCTTTTCTTTTAACTCTTCCATACATAAAATCCTCACAAGCCTTCTCATGACCCATCTTGTCCGCTTCTTCAAAGACATCTTTAGATACTCGCAAGCCCCTCTATAGTTACAAGTACTCCTTCCAACAAATTCACAAATTCATTCACAGCTTTTGTGCCTCCTTGTCTACCCTCTACGATCACAATTCCTTCTTGCAAAAAATCACTCACTCACACAACTATCCTTTACCCAAAAAAGACTCTAGAAGATGCACATCTCCAAGACCTCTTCTACCCACTTTCTCCTAGTGGAAGAAGTTTGTACACCTTCTACCCAACTTTATTTCTACTAGATGACAACCCACATGATTCTCATATAATTAACTCTCTCTCATGGATTCATCACTTCACTCTTCACCACTCTTCACCCGCAATTCTTCATGCATACTTTACACTCTTAAAATATTTTGGCTCTGATACCATCTAATGCAGTACAAAAATCAAGAATCCTATAGAATTGTCATTTGTTGTAGTGCACACTCAAACAGGAAAATCAACTTTAAAATAATAATTTGAAATGGATTGAGAGCGGAAGACCCATGATTTTCTAGCACATGAAACGATAAAGGTTTTAAACAATGTTGATTTTTTTGTCAAATACTCAAAGTCTACAACTTTCAAAAATAAACTAAACAATCCAGAACATTGCTACATGCAAGATTTTACAATTAACAACTTCAAATCAACTTCAAGAATCTTCAAACCAACCACCAACAATAGCATAGGCAGCCATAAAATTCTAATGCTACACTCTTAAACATCCCAACCAAGCTTTGCAGGTAATTTTTTTCTTCAAAAATCTTGTTTTTTCTCATCTCTTCTTGTTGTTCCTCTTTTCTCCTGTTGGGCCTCTACTTATCTTCCCTCAGCTACATTTTTTTTCTCTTTCACCTTCTTGGGTGTTGTCATATTCTCCCCATTCAATTCTTGACCAACATTTTAAAATTTTTTGCCAAATGTGTCTTTTACCACTTCATCCCACTACCTTTTCCTCCTGGCATCCAGATTCCATATCCTTATTAATTGATGAAAATTTTGAATTTCAAGAGGAGTTATAGGATGCCAAAATTAGCCTCCTCTATCCTGGGAATCAAAATTTTTCCTCCAATTGGGTGGATAAATACTTAATTTATGAGCCATAAAAGACATGAAAATCAAGCCTTTAGTGTCACCTATCCAATAGGTAGTAGAATTTAATTTTTGACATGCTAGAAATGTGTGAAAAGTGCCCTGAAATCATGCTCGTAAGACTTAAATAATAAATTCACAACAAAATAAAATAAAATAAAATGTAATTCTTTTTTATGTGGTGCAGGATTGCTCGTGCACCTAAATGCTCCTGTATCAATTTTATATGTGAAGTACCATTGAACCATGTTTCTAAAAGTTTGCAAATGGTATTTGATTAGGTCCTCGTGTTGTGTGAGTACTATTTTAAGTGCAAAGTCAAATTCATTAGTTTGCACTTCAAAGGGGTGAAAAATGTTATATATTGCTAAAATAAGCATTGTACATAGCTATTTATTGAGCTCCTTGAAGGTGTGTTGTTACATAATTGTCTAAGATATTGTTGTCTTGTGACACATGAACTGATTGAGAGATAACACAAAGAACGAACCTACAATATGAATTAGTAATTTCAAGAAAGTTGTGTAGCTTGGTGAGGTTGTGTAGTACAGAAAAATATCAAATTACTTTGATCTTCTTAGGATCTACATGGAAATAAAATTGGTTAATGATGTACCCTAGGAGTTGGATATGCTTAGTATTAAAATTATTTTATTGAGGTTGGAATGTAAATTGTATTGGTGTAATATATGTGGTATGCACAAGATATGCTCCATGTATTACTTGGGAAAATCTTGTTGAAGATTAGGATGTCATCCAAGTAAAAAATCATCAAGCACACAATATTTGTAGATGCATCAATTAGGCCAAAAGATATGACCATCCATTCATACAACCTATCCTTAGTTTTGAAAAGTTATCTTCCAAATATCTTTAGCCTACACTGGTACTTATGATATCCTAATTTGAGGTCAATCTTGGTGCTGGTGTATATTTATTTACATTTATTTAAAATTACTTTATTGCATAATGTGCACCAATGGTAAGCCTACTTAAGAAGGTATCTATTTGGGTAGATGACATGTTTCCCTTGCACATTAGTAGGCATCTACTTGAGGAGACAATTTGCATTATATATTTAATAATTGTGGTTATACTTGCCTAGTTTGGTAGACTTCTATTACATATCTGTATTTTTTTCCTTTATCCCATGTTGGTTATATATTCACATCTCTTGGTGCAATTTCCTATAAATGATCATCTATAGCTCACTATTAAACATTCATTCAATACATTACATCACTGGAATAGTTATCATATTGCATTCTACAATCTAGTCTTCATGTTTTGTCTATTGTGTTCACTATAATTATCAAGATTCTAGGTTCATTTTCCTCATTGAAAAATATTATATGGTATCATATTGATCTCCACCTCATTCCACTTTAATCTCGCATAGCGTCAAAGTGTGGTTGCAATTCAAGACTTATCCATTTTTATTGAGGTTGAGGGATTTGTGGTTGGCATCATTTTTTGGGTTCATCTATTGAATAGTGGAGTTGCTCCTTGAGCACTCTATTATATCAATATGTTTTTACATTATTGGTTTTTCTTTTCATTTTATTTCAATTAGGCTTCAAAGGTGAGATCTACAATGGTTTGGAGGAGGAAATTTCTTGTGGGCATTCATAGGTCATTGAGATTTTAGCGAATTTTGGAATAGATAATACCTTTCCATATTATTTATAGTACCTTAAACCCTATTTCTACTCATTTGTCAACTTTTGATAAATTTTATAAAGGCCATGGCAAAGTGTTTTTTCCCCTAACCATATGGACTACAATATTTTAAGGCATCTTGGCATATTTTATGAGCACAAGTATTGCACAAATGATATTGATTGTACATACATCTACACTGCTATTTGGTGTTATTAAAATCATATTAGGTATATAAATCAATTGATTTACAAGTGAATTGAATTTTTCATATAACAAGATTTTGTTTTTTAGTACGAGGTCTTATTTGTGTACTCGCATACTCTCCTCACTAGGAAGCACATGGTTTGACTTTGCATTTATTATGGCACTAAGTTGTTGATTGGGTGTCACTATCATTAGAAAGTAAAAACCTCAAGATCTAATGGTAAATACCATCCATTGAGGTTAAACTCCCCAATGGAAACCTATCAATACAACACAGACATAAAACAACCTATGCCTACAAATTTGAGGAAAAATTTCCTTCAAACCTTTGTTTTATGTTTTCCAGTAGTTTTTCACCTAGTATAGATGGATTTTAAACTCAGAGTAGACACCTTTAGCCCATAATTGGTGGGTTTAGGAATTTCTATAAGGATTTAGGTAATAAGGATTTCATACACAAATCCTCACCACATACTATCCTATGAAAATCCCACCACATCTAAACTCCTATTACTATCCCATTTTCACCAAATCCCATGAAAATTACCACATCTTTAATGAGATCTCACTATTAATGAAAATCCCATTTTATGATAAGGATTTTCATATTACACACCTTTATCCTATTAAAATCCGTATTACTATCCTATGAAATCCTACTCACATCCTCTATGAAAACTTCACCATTACTATCCCAAGGATTTCTATAAGGACGGTGTAATAAGGATTTAACATAAAACAAATTGGGCAAGATGGTGGTTTAGAAATTTTCATAAGGATTTTGAGAGCCCCATATTACACAAATCTCACATACTGCCAAAGAATTTCTATGATTTAAGACTTGTCCATCTCCATTAAAGATATAGAGATTCATGGTTGGCATCACTTTGTAGGCTCATTTAGTAAGTGGTGGAGTAACTCTTAAATAACACATCATTATGACCAAAAGATTTTGCATTACTATTTTTTCCCTTCATTTCATTCAAACTAAGCTTTAGAGTTGAGATCTACAAGAGTTTGAAGGAGGGATTTTCTTGTGGATATTCACATGCCACGTAAATTTTGATGTATGTTAGGCTAGATAAAACCTTTTCATTACATTTAGAGTGCCTTAAAACCCTAGGTAACCCTAGGATTACCTATTCATTTATTGATTATTGACAACTTTCTCAAAGGGCATTTTTTTTACTCCTAGTCACACATAATAAAATATTTAGAGACATCTTGGTATATTTCATAGGTGCGAGAAATGAATAAATGAATCTAATTACATAGAGATCTACATTGTTCATCATAGTTATTTGTATTAGGTATATTCATTTGATTTACATGTGAATTTAAATCCACAAACATCAAGGTTTTATTTATAAGTAAAAGCTTTTAGTTTTGCATACCATCGTATTCTTCTTGTTGGCCTACATATGGTCTAACTCTACATTCATTATGGTTTCAAGCCATTAACTAAGATGCACTATCCAAACAAGGTCAGACTCTTATAACCTAATAATTAATACCATTGGTTAGGGTCTGACTCCTCATTGACAACCTATCCAATACGGATCAATGGCCATAAAATAACCTTTTCCTACATATTTAGGGAATATTTCCCTTCAAGCCTCTATTTTATGCCTATAAGTAGTTTCCTTCCTAGTATAAGAGGCTTTCAAATTTAGAGCATACATTTTTGGGGCATAATCAATAATGTTTAAAAAATTGTGAGTAGTTTTCAAAATGTTCCATCCTCACCAAGCATATTTCATTCATCTTTGCTAGTTAGTGGCTTTCAAATAGTGATTCTTTAGCACAAGGTAGGTTTCTAGTGATGTTGGCAATTGTGTGGTTGTTGACATCAACACGACACAAACAACCTTCACCCAAACCTCCTAACCCTATTGCATTTATAAATTGGTTTGGCATTTGATCTTTGATAGCTTCGTTCACAAGCATTCAAGCTTCATTTTTTGAGCATTTTTCTAATCTAGCTTTTTTAGAGCATCATAGTGGCATAGTGGTTTGTGACTTTGGGGTCTTGTTTTTCTATAAATATTAATTTCTCAAAGGTGGTGTTGGTTTGTTGTCATTTTAGAAACTTTTGAGGCTCTATTTGGGCTCATATGAGCTCATTTTTAGGTGCCTACTTTTTGAAAGTGTGATTTTTTTATGTACTTCATGGTGTAAAAATTTATTTTCTTTCATTCTATTTCAAAATTGGTTCAGTATCTTGGCCTCTTTAGCAACTATAAATCATTAAGATCAATCCACTTTTTCACATTTGTCAATGATTATACATGTATTGAGTATAAAGTGCCATAATCATATTTTGTTAGGGGGATCTCTTGATTAATTGATTTGTGGGGCCAATTCTTGTGGTTATGCTTACTCTTTTTTTGTGTTTTATCTTTCTTGTCTCATTGTGAACTCTAATTTTATTCTATCCCAATACCCTACAACTATTTTTCATGGAAAAATCAAGTGACTACATTTTTGAGAACTAGAGAGTTGTATATGATTTCATAAGGGTTTGATGGTGAATCTAATAATGAGCATACATACAAAGGCAAAGTGGTTGAACAAATGTGATGAAGCTATTATATTTTTATTCTTGTATGTCTTTCTAGAGTTTTTGTTTCATGTTGAACACTTATATACACCTCGCTTTTTCTCTTGATGCTCCTTCAAGTGATGTTCATACTTACGCATTTAACATGGATAATTTTCAAGATTTTACATTAACTAAGGTTATAGAGACATGTGTTGATATTTTGATATGATATTTTACTTCTATTGAGTTCAAAGTCACTTAAATAAGAGCTTCTAGTGATTTGGTTTAGCAATACCATCCTTATTTTCTATAAGTGTTTTATTAGGATTAATAATTGACACATCTTTTTTATTTATTTGTCAAGTCCTACATTACAAATCTACAGGTCACCGTTGAGGATTTATCTTTCCTCTTTGATGATAGTTCCATAATAATTTCTATATCTACATCTTTGGCTCTTGGTCTATAGTAGTTTCCATAATGTTTTGAGTTTTCATCTTCTTTACTTATGCGGGCAAGACTCCTAATAAGATTGTGAAACTTACCAATAATGACATTATAATAAAGGAGTAACTTGTAGAGGTCTACATTTTATGTTTCTTCCTTCATAGTCATTTTAGGAATAGGAAGATCTATTTCATTCACCTTAGGGTGTGTTTCCTCCTAAGAGGACAAATGTTGTTTGGTGGGCATGTATTATCTAAAACATTTAGTGTCAATCATTCACCATCAATATAAAAGATTACACATTGGGGAGTTGAATATTCCTTCACCTTATTTCTCTTTAAGGGTGGTGTTTTTCCTCTCATGAAGATTTATCATTTTCATTCTTCGTAGAAAGATCATTTTGTACATGGGTACTTGATATTGCTACATTTTTTTTGGGATCCAATCCATCTATTTAAGTTATACTTATAGGGGGTGTTGGTGCATATTTATTTTCCTATGTTAGTTAATTACTTTATTACAATTGGATGCACCCAAAATAAGTTTATCTAGGTAGGTATCTGCCTAGGTAGATGATATCCCCCTTGTACATTACTAGACATATACTTAGGGGGTAACATACATTATGGAGGTAACATACATTATGTATTTAATAATCATGGTTATACTTTCCTCATTTAGTGGAGACTTATGCTACACGTGTATTTTCTCCTTCATATTGCATTGATTGTAAATTCACATATCTTGGTGGCATATCCTATAAAGTCTCACCTCTATCTCATTATTAAACATTATTTATTTTTTGCATCCTCTATTTTTGAATAACTATATACAATCTTCAACTGTCTTTATGCTTTTATTGTTGTGGTCACTCTTGTCATCAAGATTCTATATTTTTTTGCCCCATTAACAAGTCTTACATGGTATTAGAGCATCCTCTATAATAGTTTATGAATTTCATACTTTGTGAAGTATTTCACACCACGAAGTTTGTCTATAAGGTCATTGATTCAAGTTAATAGATATATATTATTCACTGTGATATTATCAATGTTAGAATAGTTACTAGTAAGAAAAGCTATTTTTCAATAGAAAAGACTGAGGATCCTACACCTTGGTTGAACATGAGTTCAACACACTTGGCAGTTTCGCATGCCTCCAAAGAGGCGGTTTGGATACAAAAACTTGGGAAAGGTATTGGTTTTAATTGCAAGTAAGTTAAACTTGAATGTTATAGTCAAAGTGCTATGTGTTTAGCCAAAATCCTATGTATCATGCTTGTACTAAGCATGTTGATGTTAAGTATCACTTTGTGTGAGAAAATCGACACTTTAATTAATGTTACAAATTATCTTATGAAACTAGTTCCTTCAAATAAGTTCTCTTGGTTTTAATCATTTGCTTGGAGCTTCATGATTATACAGGTTGTATTTGAAGTTGGCATGGATTGATTAGTTGGTGCAGGAAGGCCATTGGTCTTAAGTTCTATACTTGATTTATAATTATTCCTTGTTTAGAATAATTGCAATGTATAATGTCAAGTGGGAGAATGTTGGAAATAAGATGCCATTTAATTGCAATCCTAAACATTATTTATTTCATGTGTCTCCTAAGTCCTTGGAAAGTGTTCTTGAACACTAGGATTAAAGAGAGATTAATTTTGGATTAAATAATCATGTTAATTGACATTTGTAATTAATTCTAAATAATAGAAGCATGTGAGGGCATCCAAGATGAGTTCCTAAATAATAGGAGCACATGGGGCACCCACATGGAAGTTGGAACTCACCTTGAGTTAAGTTGATTATTTGGAGTAAAAGATAACACTTATGAATGCATGTAAAAATCCTAGGAGTTAGGGTTTAATGTTTACATGCATGAAGTTCAATTCAATTCAAATCAATTCAGTTTAGTTCAGTTTCGTTCAGTTTAGTTCAGTTTAGTTCAATTTAGTTTAGTTCAGTTTAGAATCAATTTAGTTTAGTTCAGTTCAATTATGGTTCAGTTATCTTCAATTAGTTTCAGTTGAATGCTAGTAGACTTTAGTTAACTTGGAATGCATAACTAATGACTTGAGTTGCATGGCAGATAACAGATGACTTCCTTCAGTTAACAAGGGATGACCATTCTTGCATGAATGGTGGAGAGAGATGTTTCAATTAACAAAAAATGACTTGGACCCATTTTGGGTGCCTAAGTTGGCTTCTTGGAATTAACTCCTTTGCATGTTAAGATATTTCAAAAGGTTGAGTTAAGTGGGCCCACTCTTTGGCGCCTACTTTGAGGATAAAGCCTTGAAGATATTTACCAAATACAAGTTGAGTTACTAATTCAATTTGGGACTCCCAAATGGATGAAGATGATGATTTGGCATTGTTCTTCACAGTTAAACTCTACTTGGAAGAGATAGGCATACCTTTTAGGAGATAGGGATTGAGCTTTGTAATTGTAACTCTTTTGGAGTTTACAAAGTTGTTTATTGCCTGTATATTTCAAGCAAGTTGAAGAGAGTTTATATCAGTTTTATTGCAGGTTGTGAAGAAGATTTGGTGAAGGAAAAAGAAGCATTCTCAAGCAAGAATTGGATCTATTGTAATCTACTTCAGAGATTGAATAATAGATTGATTCTTGGTGGAATTTTTTCCCTAAAGGGTTTCTCCATGGTATATGCTTGTGTAATCTTTCTAATATCCTATCTAATTCTTCTACAACTTTTGTCTTCATTCTACAAATGATAAAATGGATTAATTAGATAATCACCCACAAAGAATCTATAACAAAGAATACATATTTAGATAAGCAATTATAATAGTTTTACAAAGTATTAAGCTACATAAACACCTCAATTTTCAACAATCAAGAGAATAGTCAATGTAGAGGTGCCATAAACCATCCTTCCTAGGTGCAAACACTATTGGGCTATTGTATGGAGAAGATCTAGGCTAAACCTTGTCTTGACTAATTAGCTCTTAGATTTGATTCAAAATTCATCATTCTCCCAAACAATATGTGATATAAAGGATTATTTAGATGAGGGGATGAAGGGATCAAATAAATTTGATGTTCATTGGGAAGTGTGTTGGAAGATCCTTGTTTTCTTCAAAGACATCTTTTAAATACTAATATAGCGCCTTGTTGAGCTATTATTGCTATAGTGGTGTTGGTGTGGTCATGCACACTATTATAGTATTTATCCATGTAAGTGTTTCTAAGACAACAATGAGAACCACAAACTTCCATCTATGGGAAATGATCTTACAACATTGGTTTCTAGGAACCAAAGTCTATTTGGCTAGTGATGTTTATTTATAGAGTTTGAAGCACTGGTTATCAACATGCATTGTCCATCACCATGACTTAGCATGATGAATATCATCTCTATTGTAAACATATGGCCTTCTAAGTAGGATTGCATAGACTTATAGAGGCATGATGTCACAATCAATGGTGTCTTGCATTGGTTTAACTGCATACTTGAAAGTACATTATTAACTCAACCAAATGTCTTTACCATCTCAAAGAGTAATATCTTTACCATCTTAAAGAGTAGGGTTTTGGTCACATACTGGTGGGAAGACCAAGTCATTTGATTTAATCATACACAATGATGTTTTTTTGGCTATTGTAGTATATAATGACATGTATGGGTTGTTTTTGATTTAATAATTTATATGAAAGAGATTTTTAAATTCTTCTATAATATTAATTAACATGACATTGGTGTTAAGACACCATTCTTTTTAATCAATAGCCTCAAATTGCTTAAAATTTGTTAGGTCTTGCACAATAAATGATCTAGATCCAAAGTGGTTTAAGGGACAATCTTATCTATTAGCTAGTAGTAAGTAAGATCATAACATACATAAATGGAGAAATAAAATAACAAATCAATTACACATTCAATGTGTGGAAGACATGAAAAATATGTCATTTCTATTTAGTACAAATATGTAAAATATCTATAGAGGGTTAAGATGCAATTTTTTTTATTCCTCTCTATCTGTACAGATGTTCAATACATGTATTTACACATGAATTATAAGTAGGTTGTTAGCTAGGAACCACACAAATATTGTCACATTCTAGTGTGTGTGGTTTTGTGACATGTGGATAAGACTTTGTCAAGTGTTAAAATTGAAAGGTTTTGTTTCTTGTTGCCACTAGACATTGCATGTGTATGGTTCAAATATCAACCAAAACGGTGTTGTTTCCCATGGTGTGGATGTTGCTAAGTGTTGCATGCTTATGGTGGCATTTCTTGTAGTATAGATGTCCCCACAAGCTACACTTGCATGGTTTTACTTAACACAAGCATATATGGTTCCACAATGGCACATGTGTTTGCATAGCCATATGTGATGTGCATAGATATTGTACATTTCCAAGTGAGTTGATGTAATTGGTGTGTGAGCTTGCGCTTAGATTACATCTTAACAAGAAGGTCTCAATGTAATAACATATCAATAAGTAGGCATACTCTTGTGTTAAGTTTGGCTTATAGCTTGATCCCTATCAATCTCTTATTCATCCTTGCTTGCACTAATCCTTAGACATTAACTACTAATTTATCCCCATTGGTATTGATTTCCATATATTTGCTCCTTACTTGGAGATTAACACTTTATCCCTTCAAATTATTTTCAAATGGTGCAAGATTGATCTAAGTCAATCTCAAGGATCATAAGAATGATCCCTAAATCCCAAAGCTTCAAATTCAAATTTAAAATTTCTTGTACCTTTCACTAGTCATTATGAGCTAACCTAGCACACATTTCATGTGACATGTTGCTATAATATAGTATTTAAATATATTTAATGTACACTTACTTTTAGAAGAAAGAAAAAATAAGCAAAGATTAAAGATGATAAAAATATTAGAGCACACTAATTCCAAGGGTTACAATAAAGGAATAAAATCAAAATCATCATTACATAGGCTATCTACATGTTTGTGAGCATTGTATTTGATCTTTCTCATTATCATTAATTTAGTTCACCAAGGAGTTTGACCTAGGAGAAATTTTTCACATATTGAGTTGGCAAACTCTTCAATGGTATCTCTAGAGACAACCTTGACATATTTAATAAATTTGACAATGAAGGTGAACAAATTTTCAAGTGTATTTTTGTTAGATCATTCTTGCATGTCTCAAATCACTTTCACACATGAAATCATGCTTTTAGTAGTCAAAATCAAACTTGTAGGAGTATAAATCTATTTGTATTATTTTCTTTGACAATTTATATTTTAAAACATTCATTGGACCAAAATAATTATTTTTTTGACAAATTGGTTGAGAACAACATGATCAACAAATATTACTCATCATCAATCCTAAAACCAAATTCTTCTAATCCACTCATTTAATTTTGATACATTTATTTCAGTAATATATTTCAATTATTAAATAAATATTTGATATTTAATTATATTTATTTAATTAACCTAAATAATTCATATCAAAGGTTTAATTGTTAATTTTTCTTTACACATTTTATATAAAATTGTTTCTATCTCTACACTTGCAAAGTTTTATAAACTTTAATAAAATATTATATATTGTTAATATTTTTTACTAGATTATATTTTTATTGTTATTTTTTATATTTATATTCAAAATTTATTTTAAAATATTTTACATTTTATCCAATGAGAATTAAATAAAACCTTTTTTTTCTAAAAGAAAATAAGAAAGAAAGAAATTCAATTTGAATTATTTAGAGAAGAAATATTTAGGAAGTGAGGAGGTTTCAAAATTGTAAAATTTTATTTAGGAAAATAGAAGTCTCTATATATAGTGCTATGATGAGGTATCCTAAAAATAATGCATGGGATAGTCAACCTTATCATTTCTGACTTCTGCATTTCAACCCTTTTCCTATTCAAGGTGATGAATAGCTCTCCCAACTTCTTAATAGTCCCCTCACTGAATAAACTATAAGAAGAATTAGTTGTCAAGGTATTTGCATATTTGTCCTTGATGTCCCTAAAGAAATCACCCTACATAATGAGGTCTTTTTTGATTCCATTACCTTAATAGTGCAAAAAATAAACACCCTTTCTCCCCATGCTTCTTTTGGTCTTTTACACCACCCTATTTCACATTGAAGTTGATGAGAGTTAATTTTGAATTGAGAAATGAGAATCTTGGCTCTCCACTTAATACAAGCCCATATATATGCCTTTTGAAGATGATCACACATGGGGTTGACTCTTCATTATAATATTTCTTCTATCTCCCTAGCACTTTAGCCCATGTTCACTTGAGGGACTTATCCATAACAAAATCCTTTATCTCTTTGCTATTATTGAGACATGCATTCAAGTAGATATTCCACTTGCTCATCCATTTTTTGTTTTGCTTCATCCAAGTCTTCTTTCTTTCACTCAAGATGTCATTAAAAATAACCTCAAGCCACCTACCTAGTTCCAATTGTTCAATTCTTTTTAAATATCTTATGAGATGTACCATATCAATTGCTTCAATAAGAGCTTCCCCTATTTCACTTAGTATAATATCATAAGGAGTTGAACCTTTTATTTTGAACTTGCTTGTGCTCAAGCACTTTTGAATTTTCTCAAATTGTTTCCACTTTGAGTTTAAGGTGTTGCTAGCCCATAATTCACACCGTTAAAGCACTAGAAGCCCTAATTTTCTTTAGGTAATTCCATAGTTTTGCCACTCTACATCTATTTTGAAGAGCATATAATGTTTCCCATCCTCCCAAATTTGTATTCTTTCTACAACCCTCCCAACCAAGCTTGTTGTTGAAGTCAATCCCAAGATATTTTTACTTTGTTACTTCAAAAAAAATTCCTTGAAAGTAAAGCCTATGTTGGTTTTGTTTTCTTCTATTGAAAATATCATGACTTTGGTCTTGTTGGTATTGACTTGCATCCCCATTGCTCTGCAAAAATTCTTAAGGGCATATAAGTGCTCTTACAACCTATGAGTCGATCTAGCAATCAGAATAAGGCCATCAACATAAAAAAAAGGTCTTATTGTAAACTCTCCCAATCAAAACCCATCCCCAACTTGGAAATTTAGTCACTCTTCAAATTTGTCAATATATAAACCAAAAAGAGTAGGGGATATGGGCACCCTTGCTTGACCCCAACATCATCCTACAAACTTTTTAAAATGCTCAAAGTTCTAATTTTAACTTTAGCCTCTTCATAAATCCTATAGTCAACCACTCTAAGATGCATAAGAATTCAAGTTCTTCCATTTTGTGCCATAACTCATCCCTAGGTACTGCATTGAAAATATTTTGAAATCAACAAAACAACAAAAATATTATTTTCTTTTCCTCCAAACTTCTTTAATGATGTGCCTCAAAGTGATTACATAATCAACTGTAGAGTGCTTAGGACTTAAAACTTGCTTGCCCTTTTGCACACTTTTTTTCTTCTTTTGTCCACTTGTTGATTTCGTTGTCTATTATATTGCCAAATAATTTTAGAAACAAAGGGTTGCTCATTATGATCCTATAATTGTAAGGATTATTAATGTCACCATCATTAAAAAAAGAATCATTATGTTGATTGTCCAACCTCTTGGGAACCCCTACTAAATGATGTTGAATATTCACATAATGTACGGTGCAAGAGTTCTCACCTCCCATTTTAGTTACTCTGCTTGAAGGTCAACCAGGTCCTTACTTTTCCTACACCCAATTTCTTAATACCCATCTCAACGTCCTACATGGTGAAAATTTTTGTTGTGGAGTTGACCAAGGAGGGGGGAGGGGGGGGGTCAACCTCTAATTCTTGCTCATAAAGTTGTCTTCCATATTCAAATCATTGATTAGATGTAATACAATTTTCACTTTGTTTCCTTCTTGGTTGAAGTTCTTTCCAAACAAAATTTGGATTATTCTTTCCTAAATGGATTAGCTCTTCATGCTTTGTGTTCATGAAATTAACTTTTTTCTTTCTCAAAATCTATTTGTACGACTTAATTTTATCTTTTTCTTGCTTGGCTCATTCAAAGTTCTCCTTGCTTTTGCATTCCTCATCAAACCAAGCATTAACTGAAAAGTAATTTATTTTTTATTTCTTATTTTTTGCTCTTTTGCACTTCTCAAGTACACTTTGAATTAAATTTGTTAATTCATGATTGTTAAGACCTTCAAATCAAGTTTTCTCCTTTGTAATTAACCTCTCTAGAACTACCTTAAAGATAATACAATTTTCTTGAGTCAAAAAAATTCTACCCTTTGAAAGTGGCTCCCAAAGGCATTGAGTTTTTCTCCCATATTAGGGGAGAGGAGCCAATATGTACGCACCAAAAATCAGACAGTCCACATGGCAGGCCACATGGACCAATAACTTTTTTTGCCTTATACCCATTATGAAAAAATATTATATAAACAATATAAAATTATTTTTAAAAAATTTGGAATTATTTTGCCATGTGGGAGGACAATATTTGTCCACATGTTTTAAAAATTAAAAAAAAAAGACTCGTCGACTGATACGTAGGCACCTCAGGTGCCACTTCCTGTGTGGCATGGCATCTAAAGTTGATAGCCTTGCCACGTCAACTTCTCTGAGTCTGCCACCCTAAGAATCCACTACGTTGCATTTATCACTCACTGCCCCTTCCTATACTTCTTGACTATCGTGTTTAATGCAAGTCTCTTCTCCTTAGCTCCACACCACCCCGCATTCTTTTTGACCCAACCTGCATTCAATACTCCTAGTGCCTCTCTCTTCTCGCCATCCTTACAACCTTTCATTCTAGCAAGTTGTCATTCTTTCTTCATTTGCACGCTACTACTTGCTTGGTTCGTCGTCTGCAACCTTCAAACATTTACCACAACCTGCAATGCTCGGACTTTGGTTGGTATATGGGTAGAAGCCAATTAGGATATGGGTATATGCTAGTTAGTGAACATTACCAACAACTCCACTTCTGCCATGCAAGCAATGAACGGGTTCCTTGCCACCATGAAGGTAACCGACATTTGTTATGACACTGTGAACATTTTTTAACTTCAAACCAGTTGTTTAGCTCATGGATTTTTCTAGGTTAAGCCATGTGAATGGTGTTGCATGCTCGGGATTTAGTTGTTGTCTTCCCGCATCAAGCCATTCAACCCAGGTGAGCTTGCTCACTAAGGCTCGCTATTATTCAGTTTTTTGAGTTTTCTTTGCATTTTGTGTTTGTTTTATTGGACATTTGGTGTTGCAAAAATCATTTTTTTGGTTGAAGTTTAGTGTTTGTGAACATTGTCCTATTCGTGTTCATAAACACACTAAATCTTTGGAAATTAATCTTTTGTTCAAGCAACGCTCTCTTGCATGAGGTAGATAATAATATTGTTGGTTGTTTCCCCGCCATTGAAAATTCTAGGGTTGTTTTATTCTTTCATTAATAATATTGTTCATTGTTTCTTTGCCATAGATGAAGTTGTATTTTTGTTTATTCCTTTATGTGTCCATAGGGTTTATATTGCAAATATTAGTCATATTTTGGCATTTCTCTTTCATTAGGGTTTATTTTGCAAATATAACACTCATAGTTTAGCATTTTTGTTTCCCTAGGGTTTATTTTGCAAATATTATAGTCATAGTTTACCATTTATGTTTCATAGGTTCTACATTGTCATATACTCTGGTTATCATATTCTTTCTCATAGGTTCTACATTATCATTGACTCTAGTTATCCTATTCTCATAGGTTCAGCATTGTCATTGACTTTGCTTATCGTATTCTCATATGTTCTGCATTATCATTGAATTTGCTTATCATTTTCTCATAGGTTCTACATTATCATTGACTCTGCTTATCGTATTCTCATAGGTTTTGCATTATCATTAACTCTGCTTATCATATTATCATAGGTTTTTCATTATCATTGACTTAGGTTTTGTTCTCTATTTCATAAAGCAAAAACAACAATGTGGGTTAAATCTTTTTTTAGATTTTGCTTCATCTATTCAGTCACTTAAAAAAATTATGTTGTTTCTATGCCATTCATCTATTCAGTGACTTAAAAAATTTATGTTGTTTCTGAGCCATAGATAAATATGTGGGTTTTTTTGTATGGGTTCTGCTCCATCAAATCAGTCATATACATTTGTGATAATTGTTAAACTCTTACTATTTTCCAGTCCTAAGCTTCAAAAAAATTGGCTACATTATTAACTATTTTAGAGTCAAAATAAATAGATATAAAAATATTCCATCAATTATACAGTTAATTATGAATCCAATAGCTTGTATCATGCTAATACGACCATTGCCAAATATTATCCAATAAAATAATTCATAAAGTAATTTGGATCTTTTGAAACAATTTTGAGAATATATATATTATTAACATCTAATTTCATGTTATTTTCATTATGTTCTTTCATGGATTTATATTTTATCAAATTATAAAACTTGATAAGAGTATTAGTATTCCTACCTCTCATAGAAAGATTAAAAAGAATATAACTACTTAAGTGTGATATTTTAAATTTTTAGAACCAGAGATTGATATATAAGCAAATTAATATGGACTTTTAATTTAGACTACAATGGTTAGGAAATTAATGTCTCACATCTCATATAAATTGTTTTAATTTAAAAGAGCCTAATTTTTTAATGTAAAGTTTTTCAGTTCTTGTATCTTTGACACACAAACAAGGGCCCAGTCCCTAGGTGGACAGTCTTTATCATTTAACAATCTCCTAAAATCTATGTTTTACCATTCACCTACATTGAATATACTGTGCTTGATATTTGTTTGATTAATTTTATTGAGTACTATTTGTAGGTGTCATTGATATTACCATATATTACCATAAGTGTAGTTAATAAATGCCTCTAGTGGTTATCGTATTCTTTCTCATAGGTTATGCATTATCATTGACTATGGTTATCATATTCTCATAGGTTATGCATTATCATTGAATCTACTTATCGTTTTCTCATAGGTTTTGCATTATCATTGACTCTACTTATCATATTCTCATAGGTTCTGCATTATCATTGACTCTGCTTATCCTATTCTCATAGGTTTTGCATTATCATTCACTTAGGTTGTGTTCTCTATTTCATAAACCAAAAATAATAATTTGGGTTAATCTTTTGTTAGGTTTTGCTTCATCTATTAAGTGACTTTAAAAATGTATGTTGTTTTTGTGCCATAGATAAATATGATGGTGTTATTTTTTTATGGGTTCCGCTCCATCAATTCAATCATATACATATGTGATATTCTTATACTCTTAATCTTTTCCATTCCTAAGCTTTATATTGTTCTTCATTACAGCCATTACAGTCATGGGTTAATGTTAATGTTTTGATTAATGTTATTCAGTACCATTTCTAGGTGCCATTGATAAAATTGGGGGTTTAGATTTTTCATAGGTGTCGCTTCATTCATTCATTAATGCTATTTTCTTTAGGTTCCATTCATTAATTTGGGGGTGTTTATGTTTCACAATAGTTAGGATTCATCAATTCAGACATGCAATTATTGGAGCTTTTTTTATTTGCATTACAAAAATTTGGGGGTTTTTTTTCTTTCATAGGTTTTGCTTGATTAGGTACCATAGATATTTTTGGGGGTGTTACTTTGTTTGTAACTTCGAATTCATCATGGTTAGTCTTCATCTATTCTACCAGTTTCGGGTGCCATTTGGAATTTGTTGGGTGTTATTTTTTTCATAGGTTACGTTCCATCAATTCATTCACCAACTATGTAGCCTTTTTTTGGTGTCATTGATAAATATAGGGGTGTTAGGATTATCATATGTGCTACTTCATTAAATCTTTAATGAAAATGTTTGTATCTTTTTTGAGGTGCTATTGATTATTTTGGGGGTGTTATCTTTTGCATAGGTTATTTTTCATCAATCCAGTCATCCATTTATTGTAGCTTCTTTTCATGCCTTGGAAATATATGGGGGTGTTCTATTTTTGTTAGGTTTTTCTTCATCAATTCAGTCATGCATAGATTGTACCTTTTTTAGGTAGCATGGATAATTTTTGGGGTCCTCTCTTGTTTGCAAGTTCCACTTCATCAATTTAGTCATCTATTCTACCAATGAATAATTTCTCACAGTGGTACACCAGTCCTCCACAAGTTAGGAAAAAACTCTTACAGAAAAAAGCATGATGATATCAAACACATATCGGATATTAAATGCACGTTTAATCATATATATATACATATACATATGTATAGACATATACATAGACATATGTATATGTATATCAAATATTAAATGCACACGTAATTGTATTTATTTCGAAACGAAACAATTACACGCTAGCAGCCAAACATGATGAAGTGTATCCAACTTGTATATGCTTAAGGTCTTTGCATCTTCTTTATATATATATGCATATGTATAGACATATACATATACATATACATATACATATACATATACATATATATATAGACATATACATATATATATATACATATATGAATATGTCTAGATATATATGTATATATACATATGTATATATGCATATACATATATATATACATATATGAATATGTCTAGATATATATGTATATATACATATGTATATATGCATATACATACATATATATATAAATATGTCTATATATATATGTATATATACATATATATATATACATATACATACATACATATATACATATATATATATATGAATATGTCTATATATTTATGTATATGTATATGTATATGTGTATATACATATACATGTATATATACTACTTTCACAATATCCTACGTATTTCTTAAGCCAACCTACATTCAATGCTCCTAGTGCCTCGCACACTTTGTCAACTTTACAACCTTTCATTATAGCAACTTATCATTTTTTCTTCACAATGATGGCAATGTATGTGTATGTGTATGTCTACATGTATGTCTGCATGTATGTCTATGTCTATGTCTATGTCTATGTCTATGTCTATGTCTATGTCTATGTCTATGTCTATGTCTATGTAAATTTGTATGTGTATGTGTATGTGTATGTGTATGTGTATGTGTATGTGTATGTCTATGTCTATGCCTATGTCTATGTGTGCGTGTATGTGTATGTGTATGTGTATGTAAATATGTATGTGTATGTGTCTATCTATGTGTATGTGTATGTGTATGTGTATGTATATGTGTATGTTTGTGTGTATGTATATGCATATGTAAATGTGTATGTGTATATGTAAATGTGTGTGTATATATGTGTGAAGAGGTCTTAAGTGGACTACCTTGCCATGTCTACTTCTTGCACTCAACCACCCTAACACTCCACTACGTCACATTTATCACTCACTACCCCTTGCTATACTTCTCTACAGTTGTGTTTAATTCACTTATGTCTATGTATATGTATATGTGTATGTGTGTGTATGCTTCATCAATTCAGACTTGCAACAATTGTATCTTTTTTAGGTGTCATTGATTAATTTGGGGGTGTCCTCTATGTTGATGGGTGTTTTTGCACACTTTCTCAACATAGGCAGAGTGTAGGTGCACTGCCTCTCTTGAAAGGAGACTTCCAAAAACAAGTTGTTGAAAATCACCCCAAGGTCTCTCAGGTGTCAGGTCATGACTTGCATGGAACTCCTCAGTTGATGTTTGATGTGATTTTGCTGGTAATCACAAGGCAGACTTATGTAGCTAGATGTGAGGTGGATCTTAAAATCTAAAGTTTTTGAGATGGGAGTTAAGGTGCACTTTGTTGTAGGTTCGAACAACAATCTAAAACTTCAATGTTTTTCTTAAGTTTTGGCTTTACAATGTGAAATGAACCTTAGCATAGGTTGTTTATAATGAAAGGAAAAAGAGCAGGGAAGAGGGAAGGTTCTTGGATCTACAACTAATTGTGAACAGTGATCATGCAAGTTCTGCTATGGACAACTTCCTTCAAACAAGATTCCACTTAACTAAGAAACCTACAGTATCATGAAATTTGTGCCATCTTCAAAGGTCTCTAGATATTTTACCATTCATCCTCCACATACATGCATGAATGAAGATAAAAAATTTAAAGCAGCTTCAAGTTTCAGCCCAGACTAACTTTACAAGACCATTTACCAGCAATGAATAGCAAAAGGTATGGATTGGAAGGCATCAACATAGCAGAAATTTCTACAATCACATAGCAACATTACCAAAATCTATCTAAGCAATTTAAAGTTAACTAGAACAACAGTGTAAATCTAAATAAAGCATCCAACAATGGAGATTGAATCATGAAACATGTGAAGAACTCAGAAAATGCACCAAGTCAATGTATTTTCTTTAGAAATTTCTATAGCATGTCTTTACAACAACTCAACTCTCTTGAAAATGAGAGGAGACCCCCTATTTATAGTGCCCAAAAAGTAGAACAAATGGCCAAGATTTAATCTCATTGTGCGGCCAAGATTCACTACAAACTAGGGTTCTACCTACCCCCCAATATATTACAATTTAAAATACAACTTTATCCTTATCCCTATTTTGTCCTCTAGTGAGAGCACTGTAGCATCTTGTCTTTTTGTTGATTGCTCTTTTGTTGTAGCTATTCCTTTAGAAGCTCTTCACTAATAATAGGGTTGCCTTCCTGCTTCTTCAAAGCTGCATACTCCATGAAGTTCAACATTATTGGTTGGAGTTTGTCAACCTCTATGATTTCGGACCGCAACACTTGATAGCTCCACTCTTTGGATTGCTCGGCAAGCTTCTCTCAATCCTCTTCATACTTAGTAGCGTGGTCCTAGAACAGCTTTGATTGGACAAAGGCTCGAGCAACAAAACTCATGAAATCTGTAGTTATCTCATTTGGCATCCCGTCCTCCATCTTTTCAGGAAATGAGGCCTTACTTTATTTGGGTCCATTTGTATGATGGGCATCTCATAGCCTGTCATTAGCTTCAAATATCGGACGTAATCCATATTAATCTCTTTGACCCACTCAATATCTGGATCTACTTTGTCAATCACCTACTCCAATCTTTCTTTTATGTTCTCAAAGTCTCATTTCCATACATCCATCAGCCAGTGATCGTCCCTTTTGAGCATGAGCTCCCTTTCCCATGTCACACTTGGTAGCTTTAAGATAGCCTCGATCTTTAGATATGTGGACTTGTATCTTGTGGGGAAGTCAGAGCAAAGCCTTCTTGTGCTCTTAAGAGATTGTTGTAAGTCTAGGAACTTGTTAGTTGTCTGGACAGCCCGGTCGATGCCCATATTTTAGACATATAGAACCTGTCAGAACCAGCTTTCTATAGTTTTGTCCAAATTCTTTCTCTTTTCCAGCTTATCAATTTTTTCCTTGGACAACAATTGCGGTGGAGCCGCAAACATGGTAGGAATTCCTTTAATTAAGGACCATTGTGGGATGTAAGCTGTCAGATTAGCTACCTATGCTTTAAGCTCATCCTTTGAAACTTTATCCTATTGTATCAAATTCATTACCATGTCAATAGATTCCTCGAGGTGCTCCACCTTCTTCTCTCTAGTAGTTGTTCCCAAGTCAATAGCAGAGATATTATAGCTTACCCCTTCCTTTCCCACCACTGGCTTTGCTACTTATACAGTTTAGGATCCAGAAGCGTCCATTGCTACCTTTTATATGATTTTGGCCTTCTTCTCTTTCCTAGCTGTGATCTGCACTTGGGATAAGATAGCCTCCAATCTTTCTCTTGGATCCTTTGGGGCAGGAGTTTTTTTTCAAGTTGCCTCTCTAGCCATTCGGGCATAGTAAATTTTCCCTTGGGCGATTCATGATCACCGTCGCCCTCCTTCATTTGGATCTCTATTTGTTTACCTGTGGGATCCCTTTCTTCTATTTTAGTGTTGTCTCCTTCTTCCTCATCGGAGTCTTGGATGAACGCAAGGCATTTGATGGGAGGCTTATTAGGCAATCACTCTCGGGGACTTTCTTCTTTCTTAGTTTCCTTCCCTTTCTTTTCTTCATCTTGTTCACCCTTATGCACATGCCCCTCGGGCTGCTCAATTTCGAGACTTTTTTTGGTTGGAACATCACCCTCAGGTTTGTCTTCTACATTTTCTTCTTCTCTATAAGGAGGTGATACATTCCCCCGTTGTTCCCTTGTAGGGAGTTCTACATTTTCTTCTGCCTTGTCATCTTCTTGCCTTTCTTCCCTTGGAGGTAACCTTTCTGCCTCTTCTTTATCGTCCCTCAATTATCGGGTCATTTCCTCCTCAAAATCATCATTGAAGGTTTGTACAATAGTTCTACCACTTGCACCCTCCTCTTTGTCTCCACTTTCAGAAGACCCTATTTCTTCTTCTTTGTGGACCACCCTATCAATTTTTCGGTGTTCATACTTTGGGTGTTCGGGGTACTCATCGGCTTCTTCCTCCGCTGCCTTCAAAGCTTCCATCTCCTACTTCGCCCATTCCTTGGAGATTAGCATTGTGGCCTCCATTGTTGGTGGTCCCATCAGAGGTTATGAAGGCAAAGCACTGGAAAGGACCTGCGCTAAGGCAACTTGGATAGTGGGATCCAAAAAGATTTGGGAAATCTCAAAGGCGACATTCTGCATATGCCTTGAGAAAGCCTCTGGCAGTGTGAGTGTGGGAATTAATATTGTCGCCACTGCCAGTGGAAGCGATGTAGTGGGCAACATGGAGGCAGAGGAGAGTGGAGAAGTTGCAACAGAGGAAGAGTCAACTATTATTACGGGCCCAACTAATGAAGAGGAAGCGAGATGGACCGAGATGTCCACCGCGGGTGGGGATGTGGCAACCATGGCCTGGGAAATAGATGGAAGGGTGGCAAAAACAAGGAGAGTTGGAGGAGGTTTTAGCTGATTTGTTTTCCCTTCCTCACCCTCTTGAAGGGGATCCTCTTGAATTGTTGGCTGCCCCACGATGCTTCCTGTCTGTTTGGGCTTCTTAGAGGGTGAACCTCCTGAATCTTTTCTAGAATAATCCTTTGGGTCTAGCGATTGCTCCGCTTCAATCCCTTTCCTCTTCTTCAATCTTGTGAGCGGAGGATATTTGGATATCCCTCCTATTGAAGTTGTGGCAGCAACATCCTTCGCAACACTAGGCTCACTCTTGAGTCCCTCATATGTTAGGACAATCCCTTGTTGCTTCAATCGGGCTACTTGTCCATTAACCAACTCTTTGGTACGAGCCACGATTGGTTGGGTTATAATATTGAGGTCATCAACCTCTTGCTCATCCCAATCTATCGCTGGCAGCGGCAAGTTAGTGACTCGTTGTACTTGGGGTCCATGACGGTGCTTTCATCTTCTTCAACTTGATCCAATATAGGAAATAGTTGCACTCTTCTTACAAAGTACACTGTCATTCACATGTAATGCCTTGTGCGCACCTCCTTGTCATCCTGACAATTTTCCCAAAAATCCTCGACGTGATGCAAATGGGCATACCCTGGTCCTAGTGCCTTCCTTACATGCCCATATGGGTCCACTTGTGGGCGAGCAGTGTGTAGGTGAAAGTTATATTTTTCCAATTCCTTCTCAGAATTCCCAACACACTGGGAGGTTTGCAATTTGTATATCCCCTGGCCGAAAGCTAAGGGATAAGGGATCCCAACCAAGTGCTTGCTATTGAGGACTAAATGCACATGTTGCAACTGTCGAGAGAGCTCTAATAGTATGATCCAATCATTGGGGTACCATGGCAGCTTATTTGGACTCTCTATGAAGCCTTGGGCATGAATCTATGTGAACTTGGGGTATTGTACGAATAAGAAGGCATATTGCTTCAAGAATGCCCAAACACTAGAAGAGACCCTTCTTTCAAAATCCCCCCAAGTAATTTGATGATTTGACCAATGAAGGTATTGTTCACCCTGCAATACTCCTTCTTGAAGTTCCTAAACTGGAGCTGGGGATATCTGTCATAGACCTTCAGCGCATGACCCGGTTCCTCATCAGGTGCCAAAAACAATCCACTGTATTTCCTTTGCTCGACCAGTGAGTACACAAGATAGGAGGTCATATAGAACTTGGAGGTCTTCTTTACATTCATGAACTACTCGTGGAAGCAGTTGCTTATTATGCCTCCCCAGTAGAATGACGCTTTTGTGGTGACATCTTCATCCCCACAGAGGATCTGCTCTACAAAATACACCATCCACTCCTAAAAATATGCAGCAATGGGGAGGCCCATCACCCTACTCAACATGGTGACCAAGTCATGGTAGTCTTAATGGAAGTCACTGTGCAAGAGCTCTTGAGGAACCTTTGCAGCGCTGCCCCTTTTTTCTTTGAGCCAATATTGATTTATTAGCTTATTGCAGCCCATTGGGTCCTTGTCCCACATTACTTTACATTCTGCTATGGTGGGCATCTCCATCTCCCCAAAGGTGGGGATGTGAAAAGTCTTCATAATCGCCTCACCTGACATGTCAGCAAGGATGTTTCTATCTCTGTCAACAATTGTTCATGTCTGTGGTTGATATGCTTGCCGACAAGCCATTACCAATTTAGGAGCTATGAGGGATGGAGGGAAGCCTGCAGCTTGAGCAATTCCACTTTGTTTGATTAGCCTTGCATTATCAGTCTTAGGGTGGATTCTGACCCTTTGCTTGAATTCGTCAATATTGACGTGGCCGATATTGGTATCTGTAATTTCTTTCCAATTTATGATGATTTTTGAATGCAGAGGCTCTCCTTGGAACTGGTACTTTATCTAGTCTTTGTCCTCCTTTCCATGAGGAGCCTTGCCTGCCTTTTTCCCTTTGTCTTTTATGTAGCTACCTCTGAGGGTTTTGCACTTGATTCCATATATCATGCAAACAAAGGTATAATGATCATAACCAATTACGAAAGCATTAACATTAGTTGAAATCCCGTGGATGAAATCCAATTAGATAATTCATCAAACTTTTACTTCCAGATGTCATTCATCATTTACCAAAGGGATTTTGGACAACCCGGGTCCGAAGGGCTAGACTTCCCTGGTAGAAATGTTGCTTTGAAGGGCAAACAGGGTAGGGCAATCTGTGTGATTTCTCTTGACTTTAGATTTTGGTGGTTTAAAAGGTCAATGTGGGGGAAGGCTGAATTTGAGCACATGGGTCGAGATTGGTTTTCAAATTGAAGGTCATTTGGATCACTTTTGGAGCATTCAGAGATACAAGGGCAGAAAGCTGTTAGGGCTCTGCCATTTAGAATGACGGTCATTGAGCGAAAATCCAGTGGGAGCGACATAGTGGACTGGACCCGACATTGAGCTTGGCCGCTAGATTTTCTCTTAAGTTTCTTTTTGGTGATCTAGACGGCGGGTCTCGGAGGTCAGAAAGATAGACCTGCTTTCCCCTTTTTGCACTGACTTAGACAAGACGAAGCCCCAATGGATGGGGCCCGGTGAGGACAATGATGCCAAAGTTTTCTTTTTACTTGGCCTTTGCAGCAAATGGAGGGTTGAGACCCGGGAGATGGAAAGACGTCACTAGACAACCGTTTGAAATAGCGAGGACGCCAAGGCAATCTGCAGATGAAACTCCATGAACCAAGGCCCAGGGACATGTTTGATTAGTTCATTTTGGTGTGGTCTAACGAATGATGAAAGGAGAGGCGGGTTCCAAATCTCGGGTGGATGAGGCTGCCTTGCCATTTGGAATGGCGGAAATGACACGGAGTCTCGATGACAGAGCCCTGCGAGAGCGGGTCTGGGAAGTCAAAATGGAGGCCGAACATCAAAGTTTGTCGAGTTTTAAGTTTGATGACGACGTGCCGACGAAAGTCCAGGGTAGCGGGCCCAATATGGTATCCTGCCATTTGGTTTGATTATTATCTATTTGCTAAGCTTAACAACGACAAGTCGACGCGGGCCCGGAGGGCGCAAATGCCCTATGCGAAGAACGACGACAACAAGGTTGAGTTCCGACTTGATCTTAGAAGATGTTTTGGAGGTTTCTTAGAATTTGAACACATGGGTTTTTTAGATGTTATGTTTTACCTAATTAAAGAATTTTTAGCCCATTTTGTTCATTATTTTAAGCACAAAATCACAAAAAACCTCACAGGAGGGCAAATAACAAACCTACCTCGGAAGTTCGGTGAAAGAAGTTGAAAAATCCACTAAGGACCGGTAAACGAGGGCAACAGGCGCAAGGGTGACGGGCAACGAAGGTGCTGGATCCCTCAAACTCTGCTCTAAACTCCTTTGGCAAACCTGACAAATGAAAATGATAGGTTGAACCAGATATTTATACCCCAATTAGCATTTAATACACCCATTTAATGCTCGTACAAACAACAAGAGGGTTGGTGGGCTTAAATCACAGACGATGGTGAGATGATCGGGGCCAGGGGTCCGGACAGACGTGACACTATGGCCGTTTCAAAGTTTATTTTGCAAATCACTAGTGAAAGGGAACTCGGGGTCTAGAGGATAGAGCGTCGCTGTAGTTTGGTCGTAAAAAAATGACGAAGATAACATGGAGTTCCGGGGATGGAAGTCCGAAGGGGCAGGCCCGACAGGGGTAAAAGCAATCCAATTTCATCACAAAGTTAAATGGGGTTGGAAAAGGAGTCGGGTTTCAGGGCTCAGGAAGGCGGAAGCCTTCCGTTCAAAATGACAAACGCCTGGAGGAAACCCGGTGAGGTGGGCCTGGAAAGCCCCAAGGCTGCTAGTAGAAGTAGACTTCCAAGGAAACTCCGCAAGGCACTAGGACTTGGAAAAATTGGAGAGGATGAAAAACAATCAACTTAAGATGAGACTTTGGAGGCATGTTAACCATTTAAGATGCCAAAATAAGGGGGCACACAAAAAGAGACAGTGATAAAATGCCCCAGAAAGGTGAAAGAAAAGAGGGTCCCCATTCCGAATGAGGCGTGTGTGCTGAGGGCACAACACTCTACTTTATATGATGTGCACTTGAACTTAGATTTAGAGCCTGTCACACTAATGCAGGAGTCACTTTCACATTAATCACAACTACACAATGTAAATAAGGTGCCAAGTCAACATAATTCAAACCCATCTCACCCATCTTTGAGCAACTAGCAAACCCATTACAACCATGTTTCCCATCATAGCATAACCAAACCAACAAGCAAATGCATCTCACCAAGTAGGGTGCACATGTAGTCATGGTGAACTCCAAAATCCCATCTGCTTCCATTTTTACAAGTTGTAAGGCACCCATTATTAGAAACAAAATTATGGAAACAATTGTAAATAGTACACCAAACTAATCAACTAAATAATTAATAGCCAAAATCAATCAGATTCACCGAACAACCATCAATTAGATTCAAATAATTCCCAATTCAAATAGCCATGAAAACCTTCAAGTATTCACATGTATTACCATAGAACAATAATGAGCAGTAAAGCTTTGTTAGAACATGTATTTAGGGGACCTGGTTTTCCTAAGGCCTTTCATGGTTGCCTATGTAGCACTTCACAGTTGAAAGGTCCAATTGTGGACAAGTGAAACATAGATTACCATTACAAAGGCTTTGGGAAAATCAAGTCTCCTTAAACCATTATATCTTGTAACAATTGCACAAACTTTGACATTGCAAATTATGTTTAATATTTATATGGTTGGAAGTTACAATTCTTTTCATGGTTCCAACATCAAGGTCTACTATTCAATTAATTTAGGGGGGTTTTCTTTTGCCCAGGTTATCCTTCATCAAATCAGCCCTGCAACAATTCTATCAATTTTAGATGCCTTTGATTAATTGCAAGCGTGTTCTATTTTTTAGGTGCTTTGATTCATTTGGGGGTGTTATCTTTTTAATAGGTGAGGCTACATCAATTCAACTGTGGAACTATTGTAGCTTTGTATTTGAATCACTTAGGGGACTTGATTTTTTGAAGGCTTTCAATGGTTACCTATGCAACACTTCACAATTCAAATGGAATTGTGGACCTGTGTAGCATAGGTTGCCATCAAATGAGCGTTATAAAATCAAGTCTCCCTAATTCATTACTAAATGCAACAATACAAATGACTCTATAGGGGAGAGGAGCCGATACATGTGCATCCAATTTTCTATGGTCTACATTAACAAAACAACCATATTTATACGACTGAATTGATGAAGCAAAACCAATGAAAAAGACAACCTATGTGTATGCGTATATAAATGTATATGTATGTGTATACATATATGTATATGTGTACATATATGTACACACACACACATATATATAGAATTGCTTACATGCATTATTTTGCTTACCAAGAATATATTTATGTCTCTATTGCTTAGTTGACTTAATTGATGAAGCAAAACCTATATGTATATTTGTATGTGTATGTGTTATGTATATGTATATGTGGATGTGGATGTGCATGTGTATGTATATAGAATTGCTTACATGCAAAACCTATGAAAAAGAGAACCCCGCATTTATCTATGGCATCGAAACAACCAACAATATTATTTATTACTACAATGAAAAATGCAACATTGTTTATATGCATTCATTTGAAAAATAGAACACCCCAAAATTTATCTATGGCACATAAACAATGAACAATGTTATGTATATGTATATGTGTATGTATATTTATATGTATACATTTATGTATATTTGTGTATACATGTATATATATTTACATATACATATATGTATATATATGTGCATGTGTATATAGAATTGCTTACATGTAGAACCTATGAAAAAGAGAACAACCCCAGGTTTATGAATGACATCAAAACAACCAACAATATTGTTTGTTACTTAAATAAAAAATTGTAGCATTGCTTACATGCATTCATTTGCATGACTGAATTGAATCACAATAGAATAATATATTTGCATTTATTTACATTGAATTGAAGATGAAGCATCACCTATGAAAAATAAAACACCCCCAAATTAATCAATGGCACCTAAAAAAGATACAATAGTTGCATGACTGAATTGTATATGTATATGTATATGTATATGTCTATGTCTATGTCTATGTTTATGTCTATGTATATTTATATGTACATGTATATATGTATGTGTATGTATATGCATATATATAAATATACATATACATATATATACATATGTATAAGTCTATGTATATGAATATGTATTTGTAGATACATATACATATGCATAAAGATATACACATATATGTATATGTAACAATAGAAAGAAGCTGCTTGTAATGTTCACCAACCGTCGTCTATCCATCTCTTAACTGGAGTCTGAGCATCGCAAGTTGTGGTAAAGGTTTGAAACTTGCAGAGGATGAACCGAGCACGTAGTGCATGCAAGTGAAGATAAAATGAGAACTTGCTAGAATGAAAGGTTGTAAAGATGGTGAGAAGAGCGAGGCACTGGGAGCATTGAATGTAGGTTGGCTCGGAAAATATGCATGTATATGTGTATACATATGCATACATATATGTATATGTATATAGATATTTATATGTATATACATATGTATATGGATATGTATATACATATGCACATATACATATGTATATGTATATGGATATGTATATACATATGTACATATACATATGTATATGTATATACATGTGTACATATACATATGTATATGTATATACATGTGTACATATACATATGTATATGTATAGGTTGGCTAGAAAAATATGCGGGGTGGCATGGAGCTAAGGAGAAGAGACATGCATTAAACATGATAGATGAGAAGTATAGCAAGGGGCGACAAGTGATAAATGTGATGCAATGGGTTCTTAGGGTGTCAGACCGAGAGAAGTTGACGTGGCAAGACTGTCAACTTCAGATGCCATGCCACGTAGGAAGTGGCACCCGAGGTGCTTACATATTAGTCAAGGGGTTTTTTTTTTTTTAAACGCGTGGAAAAATATTGTCCTCCCACATGGAAAATTAGATAAAAAAAAGAATAGAAAATGACAAAATGTCAATGAAGAAGCAAACATTGCAAATCAAAACAGTGACACATTGCAAATTACATAGAACACACATTGCAATATGATCATAATACATTGCAAATCAAAACAATAACGATGTATCTATAATTATCATATATTTAAAACTATCAACGAAGAAGCATACATTGCAAATCAAAACAATAACACACATTGCAAATTACATACAACACTTTTTGGAATCTGATCAAATTACTTCACAAACCAAAACAATAATGCTCAATCTATACTTATCATAAAAGTAAAACTTTCCATGATTTTGGTGCATTTGTAAATATCAAAACTTCAAAACTGTATGAAACTTGAATAGCATGTGAAAACCAAAAAAAAGGCAACATCTAGCTGTTGTTGTGAAATGGATCTTGGTTGGTTGGGGTGCCACTCGCCATGTTCTCATCCCCTTCCAATTGACGAGGAGTGTTACATACATGAGTGGGACTTGGAGTGGTAAATTGGGTGCAAGTGACATGTGTTAAGGGCGGTGGTGAACACATATGTACATCCTAAGTGCTAAATTGATATGGATATTGAGTACCCCTGAAGTTAGATTGGGAGATGCTTGATTAATTCATTGTTGTGGAGAATTGAGGGATATTAATGCTGAGAATATCACATAAGACTCCATTACTTTGAGACAACGAATTAGAAGGGTTCCTTAACCACCTCTCTCTTTGTAAAGCCCTCTGTGCCTCCTCAATCTCTTTTTCCTTTCGGTCCTATTCCTTGCGAAGCCTCTCTTGCTCCTTTTTTTGTTGTAATTTCTGTTGCTCTTTTTCTTTTCACAGTATCTCCTTCTCAATTCTGGTATTCTCCTTCAACTCCGCTGCCATAATTTTTGCTGCCCTTTTCTCCTCATTCTATTGTCTCTTTCTTTCTTTTATCTCCTTGACCTCTTTCTTCCTTTGCTCTCACTCCATTAACAACCTCACACAGTCATTTTTTGTCAACAATTGAGAATGTCTGCTAATCCAAATTGCACCAACTTTGGATTTCTTTTGATGGACAGTGTGCACAGGAAACTTGAGGAACTTGTTGATGTGTTGAACTATTTGTGTTTCTTTTGTCCCATCTGACTGTGTGGCAATGACCTCCTCCACTGCTTGTGATCCCTACAACACATCTTCATTGCCTCATAAATTTGAATTGCAAGAAAGAGCATAGTAATGCACAACTTGAGAAGGGTCAATTTTTGGTGGTGGTGATGGGAAAGTATAGGTATCTTGTTGTTTTGGGACTTCCAAATCAATGCCCAAGTTCATTTCTCCCTCAACCAACCAAGATGGTTGGCTTCCTTGTGATGGAAGATCTAAAATTTCGTTGAATTGATCAACGAGTCTGTCCACCATGGGAGGGATGTGTTCATTAACCACCACTTGTGCAACTAATTCAACATGACAACTATGAGGTGAGTGTTGTGTTTTTGTTGCAGTCTGCAAATGTCCATCTAGAAGAGTGGACTGTAGTATTGCTGCATCATTGCTTGACAAACCAAGTCCAGAAAGGCTAAGAATGTTTTCAACTACATCAACATCCTTGCTGACCACAAATGTCTCACTCGGACGCATATCATTGATAAGTGCATTAGGATTCAATGACCATATACCAGTCCTTTTAAAGCCAGCTTTGATGTTGTCAACTGTCAAAGCTCTTTTCATTGCTTTGCTGCCTAACATTGCAAGTTCTCTCCTCCTCACTTCAATGTTTGGAAACCTTGACAAAAAAATTGCACGTTTTGATTTGAAGTAAGCTTTAAAAGGTGCAAACACACTCACATCCAAAGACTGTAGCTTATGTGATGTGTGTGATGGCAATGTTAACAAATCTACACCAATTTCTCTTGCTTCCTGGATGGTTTTGAGTGCTACATGCCTTCCATGGTCATCAAAGATCAACAAGACCCTATTGGTGGGTGAGACACCACCTAGAACTGAGGTTTTGAAGTGGGTCAACCAATCTATGAACAAGTCTTTGGTCATCCATGCATGGGGTTGGGCTACCATGCAAGCACTTGGTTTGTAGTCTATGATGTAATTATCTATGTTCACACTCCCCTTGAACAAGTAGAATCCTGGAATGCTTTGCCCAACAACATTGGCACAACATAGAATGTGTTGGGTGAAAATTATGTAATCAACTTTCGACAGATTACACAACTTGGACTTCAGCCACAGCTATGTGAGATGTGAATCTCTCCTCTCAGAAAGGGGAGGCGCCCTTCTTACTGCTAAGAGAAACAATAGTAAATCACACAAATAATTACAAAATGTACACGAAATTCACGGAGTGGGGGGGGGTGTGTTACATTCATCCTTCTCTCTTTTTTTAGAGAAGATGTTTACAATGCTTCACGTGTTGGAAGTTCCGAATTCTTGATAACCTAAAAATAACAACTAGCAGTAATACCAATAGCTCTATCTCGTCAAAGCAAAGCGTAGAGATACCATAATTGATTAATAACAAACAAAATAAAGTAAAAAGGGAAAGCTCACGAAGGCACAAAGTCGTTCTGTAGCTTTATCAATGTTGGATCTGCATAAACGTACCGTTTGCTACGTTAGAAGCACAAAGTCTTCTTAGACGCAACAATTCTTCAAACAGCATGAACGATTACAAGCACAAAGTCTTGTAGATCCTTCAACAAAAGTGTTAATAGCACGAACGATTACAAGCACAAAGTCTTGTAGATCCTTCGACAAAGTATCCAATAGTATGAATAATTACAAGCACAAAGTCTTGTAGATTATCCAACAAGAACATGCAAGAGCATGAATGATTATAAGCGCAAAGTCTTATAGATCATTCAACCAATGATAAAAGAAATACAATGCAATCTAAATAACGAATGTAACACAAAGTTTACATCAACTACTTAGAGTCTTTCAGATTCCTCGAACTAATCACTACCAAATCGAATCAACTTACAAAAGTATCGAATCCAACGCAAAGTTTGGCTTGCAATCCTTTTCTTTATTGATTGAATCTCATTCACAAAGCATGAACGCAAAGTTTCACAAGTTTGCTTACAAAAGGGCAGCACTTCGTTGCAAAAGGCTAAAAGATAAATTACAATGAAAATCCCTCACATTATATAGAAAGAGGGATGAGCAAAAGAAGGAAAGAGATTGAGAAAATCGGGAAAGTTAGGTGAGCGATTTTAGGAAATCTCACTAACTTTGACCAAAGTCAAAGTGTAATTTGTTTTGAAAATATTACATCTTTGGACTTGTGTAATTACAATTTACAAAATGACATTGAAAATGTCGAGAAATATTTACAAGATGCATAATGGGATGCACCGGAAATGTCTAACACTGGAGAATAGGGGGCCGCTTCACGTCTCTTTGCATTGGGCGGAAGTCTTCAAATTTCCTCCTAGTCTCCTGCACGAACTTCTCATCTGGACCAATAGTGTAATCCACAATGGTGTGAATTATTGTGATCGATCTCATGGCAGATGAGTAGAACCTTTTGCAACTTTTTTCGACATCTCTCAGAGTCAAAATCAAACCTATACCGTAAGTTTTGATGGTCATGATCCTGCATCTCAGATAGACAGACTTAGCTTTTGTGCAGTTTGGATAGTATATTTTGCCGATGGTCAGTGGGAACTTGAATCCACGCTTGTGGTTGCTTCTTCATTCTTTCTACACTGACATCAGCTGTCTGCATGTTTCCATGAGAACCCACTTATCCGAAGGATAACGTGGTAGCATGTAGGGACAACCGGTGTAACAACCTACTCTCAAGTAAGTAAATGTTGGGAATTGGAGAAAAATACATCCAACTTTACTTACCACCTTATAGGCTTCATCAGACACTCTTCTTCTTTCCAAAGCTGGATCAAAGTTGAAGAGTAAAGGCGCAAAGAAAGCATCAGTGACCCGTCTGAAATGATGAAAGCTCTCCTTTAGCTCCAACTGATAGAAATATCTGTACACAGGCACCATCATTTGATTCCCCTTTGTAGATAGACCTGGGAATTGTCTCATCACAGCTGCTGCGCATACCAGGTAAGAAGTCATGTAGAACTTCAATGTAGAAGGAGCATTAATCAACTGCTCGTGCATCTCATCACTGATTTGTTTACCCCAGTCAATATGCACCTTCTGCCTTCTTATGATCCTGATGTACTCATACATCCAATCGTGAAAGGTGGATGATTCCGGCAAACCCTTCACTCTACTCAGAAACGTGATCATATCCTTGACGTCATCTTTGAAGTCGCTTCTCAGGAGTCCTTTCGGCCATCTAGAAACAGACGATCTAGGCTTCTTGAGCCATTGAGTATTTATCAACTGTTTGGCTTTATTGGGATCAGCATCAAAGATCTCCTGTGCTTTTGATATAGAGATGTCAATATATTTGTCCATGTGAGGGACCTTGAAGACAATATCAAAGAAGTCGGGGTCGAGTCTCGAATCTCGAAAGAGTCGATCACACTTCTGCTTTCTCGGATGTAATGAGACGCACTTGAAGAAAACTCGGTATAGCGCAGCTGAGGGAACATCGCCACCAAGTGGAGATTGCTTGTACGATTGCTCTCATTGAATCAGGGAGAGGCTTCGTCTCTGTCAACTTGCAAAGTCAACCAAGTCTTGATGGCCAACTTCAGTATCCTTTATTTCTTCAACTTTCGAAAGCACCATAGTTGGCGGATAGACACCTTGATATTTGTACTTCATCTTGCTTTTGCTTTCGAAGAAGAAGGAGGCTTCGTAGCAGTCATCAAAAGAAACTGGAACACTGACTCTTGACTTGACGATCTCTGAGAGTAGACCGCAATCCTGCAGCCAGAACAAACACCAATTGTTAGGGAACATAGGAAAGCGTGAAATGAGCACGAGGGTGGAAAAGCATGGAGCGGATGGCGAGGCACGCAAAACGATGCACGAATGCGGAAAAATGAGGCTCAAGAATGCACTGGTCAAAAATGAAGTTCATTTGGGAAGGTCTGGGAAAAGCCTGAAAAAAGTGTAAGGGCGCTAAAATTCAGCGCCCTTACATTCTGAGAAAAATTGCTTTTGGTGTAAGGGCGCTAAATTTTAGCGCCCTTACACTTTCCAGTGTTAGGCAATTTTGGTTAACTTTGAAATGTCATGGCGCTTAATTTTAGCGCTTTTGCAATTTTGGCAATTTTTGAAGATGTAAATGCAGTGAGGAATGGCGAAGGCGCTTGAGCTTAGCAAAGGCAATGTTTGCAACAATGAAAGCTTTCGAAATTATCTCCATCCTATTACATTTTCATTCAAAGATCAAAGGAATTCTTTTTCACAAATGATGAATCTTTTCAATATTTACCAAAATGAATGAAGAGCTTCTGACCAAGATATTTCAACACAAACATGGCGGGTAGATAGAAGTCCTCAAGGGACAACGCGCACAGAGGAGAAAGGTAGAAAGAAACGCGTATGAAGGATAAGGGAAGAAACGCGTATGTGTAGGGTAAGAAAATAGAAGTGAAAAGAAGGAATGAGCATCGAAATGAACATGCACAGAGGAGAAAGACGCATTCAAAACAATGAATGAGGGTTCCGTCGCGTATGAAGGAGAAGAAAAACGCGAATGAAGAAGGGAGGATGTGAATAGAAAGAACAAAAACGAATGTAATGAAAGACGTGAATGTAAGAAACAAAAACGCGTATGCTAATAATGGACATATACAAATGAAAAGACGAAGCTAAAATGGAAAACCTTACCAGGGCAAAACGCGAAGCTTGTTGAAGAGAAGAATGGCGAAACTCCAAAAAACGTGATTTGCAGTTTAAGTGCAATTCGCCCAGCAAGAGAGAAAAGAGGATAAAATGAAAAGCAAACAATAAAATGGCGAACTCATTCACTTAATTGCAAATGAAAATTAAAAACCTAACTCAAGTCGTGCAATAAATTTAGGCACGAAAAGTGGCACGATTGACGAAAAATGCGAAAACATGAAGAAACATGCCAGAGGCATGAAAAAAAGTTTAAGTGTCGAAAGAAAATGTAATGGCGCTAAAATTCAGCGCCCTTACATTTTTTGGAATTTCATTGCATGCAAGGGCGCTAAATTTTAGCGCCCTTGCATTTCCAAACTTAGTCAAATTTTGGAATTTCACTGCAGGAGCGCACTTTTTCAGTGCTATTGCATTTTTTGCAATTTGCAAAGTACGAACAGTGAAACGTCGCAAAGATCTCATTTCAAAGGTCTTTGCGAGGCGAACAAGGGGGAATGCTTGAATTGACTATTCAATACTTGGGAACGCATTTGAGGTGTCTTGAAAATCACTCCGTTATGCATACTTGAACTTCACAAACTAGGAAACAGACAAGTTTCGTAGGGGGGTTATCCGTGGAACGAGCGCTGCTAGATTCCGTGATAACAGAATGGTTATCTATTTATGGCTCTTTGGGATAATGTAAGAGACATTCCTGCTACCTTTTCTTGTGAGCACCTTCATGGACCCATTTTTTCCTACTTGGATGCCAGTTTCATCGCAATTCCATATGCGATTAGGACCATATGGCATGGCTTCGTATGCTGCAGACATTGTTTTGTAGAATGCAGCTACAACATCAACTCTAAGATTGAATGCCCTATCTTTGTCTAGGCCTTCAATAGTTCGTAATGCAAGTTCAGGATGTTTGTACTTGAAGCCTATCCACCAGGACTTCCTTGGGAAAACATTGGTGAAAGGGTTCAACCTATTATGACATATTTGGGCAACCTCAAACTTAAGATTGACTATCTCAAGACCATGACCAATATTAGCCATTTGCTTGCACCATTCCACAATAAGATGTTCTTCCTCTTCACTGAGGACTGTTGGCAGACCTTTCTTGGAAGTTGTTGTTAGACCCCCTAGCCATTTGGATAGTGTGGTTGTTGGGATTGAACACTTTTTGGAAGCCCCCCTTATCGACATGCCATTCTCTTCAACATCACATAGTGCCCTTTTCATGTCATTCAAAGACCACAACTTTTGTATTTGTGTTTACCTTTTTTGGTATTTGAGGTGTAGTAACCTCAATCTGCGGTATTTGAGGAGTAGAAACCTCATCTACTTGTGCAACATGATCTATTTCAAGGGGGAATCTAGCTCTTCATTTGTTGGAGGGAAACCTTGTCATGACTCTTTTTTTTTTCTTTTCCCAGTACGGGTCACCATTGCATTGCCCTTTGCCATCTACACATAATAAGTACAATCAAAACAGTGATGCTTGAACAAAAGAATAATTAGTTTGTAATGTAGAACATATGAGAATAAGATAACTAGAGTCAATGATAATGCAAAACCTATGAAACACAAATGCTTGAACAATTATCTTTATGTGTATGAAGAGAGTGATGCTTTAACTGAAGATTATTTAGTTTATGTATGTGTTATCTTTTTAGTTTGTTGCATTTCAATTCAAATCATGTATTCTAACAGTTTAGAGAGTTACATCTATTCTGGAGTGAGTGACGTAAGGAAATAGACGAGCAAGAAGCACAAAATTACAAACTATGCAAGGGAGTTAGACTTTAAGAACATCTCATATCTCTTAAGCGTTTACAACATTAACATTCTCATCACAACAAAGAGAAAACCACACTCATATTTTAACTAAGAAAGCTTACGAATGAAAAATAGTAAGAGTTTAACAAAGCTCACATATTTTGTCTATGATGAACTCATTGATAAGCATAAATATTTGTGAATTGATGAAGCAAAACCTATGAAAAAGATGAACAAAAAAACTTAATAAAAATAAAAACCTTAGTGATTGATAATGCATAACCTATGAGAATAAGATATCTATAGTGAATGACAATGCATAAGCTATGAGAATAAGATAACTAGAGTGAATGATAATGCAAAACCTATGAGAATAAGATAAGCAGTGTGAATGATAATGTAGGACATATGAAATAGAAATGGTAAACCATGACTAATATTTACCATATAAATGATAATGCAAAACCTATGAGACTACGATAAGCATAGTGAATGATAATGCAAAACCTATGAAACGGAAATGCTAAACTATGATTGTAATATTTGCAATATAAACCCTACTAAAAGAGAAAGGCTAAACTATGACTGTAACATTTTCAATATAAACCCTAGGGAAACCGAAATGGTAAACTATGACTATAACATTTACAATATAAACCTTTGAGAAACAAAAATGGTAAATTATGTCTGTAATATTTGTAATATAAACCCTAGGGAATGTATATGCTAACGAATGACTATAATATTTGCAAAATAAACCCTAGGGAAAGCTTAAATGGTAAACCATGATTGTAATATTTGCAATATAAACCCTATGGAACACATATGCTAACCTATGACTGCGATATTTGCAATATAAACCCTAGCAATAGATAGAGAAACACCCATGACTATAATATTTGCAATATAAACCCTAGGGAAACATAACTAAAAACCTATGACTGTAATGGCTGTAATGAAGATCAATATAAAGCTTACAAATGGAAAACAATAATGGCTGTAATGAAGAACAATATAAAATAAACAAATGGAAAAGTGTGAAAGGAAAACCTGGAACAATATGGATGTTGGTGCACCGGAATCTGAGCTGTTGCCTCCCCTTGATGTTAATTCGGTGAATTATGTGCTTGTCGCTCCTCCTTTTCTTATGTCGCTCATTGTAGAATAAGTGAATACTTGAAGGTTTTCATAGCTATTTGAATTGAGAATTATTTGAATTTGATTGATGCTTGTTTGGTGTGGTGAAATAAATTGCTGTCCTATTTTGAATTTGAATTCTGTTTCGTATGAATTGGAGATTTGATTGATTTCGACCATTCATTCTTGACTTGATTGGTTTGGTGGATTGTTTGAAATTGTTTCCATGTTTTGTTTTTGAATAATGGTGGTCTTACAGGACTGTTAAATGGATGCAGGTGGGATATTTGTCTTTGGCTCCAATACGTGCGCACCCTACTTGGCGAGATATGACAGATTGAAGTTGATACATGTTGTTGGTCTCATGGTTGAAGGGATAGGTGAATGCAATTGCATGTTGGTTTGGTTATGTTATGATGGGAAACATTGTTGTAATGGGTTCGTCAGTCGATCAAAGATGGGTCGGATGGGTTTGAATGTTGTTGACTTGGCACCTTGTTTATGTTGTGTAGTTGTGATTAATGTGAAAGTGACGCCTGCATTGGTGCGACAATTGGGTTTACTAGTTTACAGGGAAGGGTGCATGTCTTAATGTTTGGGCTATTTAAATTCCACGTCAGAATGCTACTTGTTATATGTCATATACAAGTTGGATACACTTCATCATGTTTGGCTGCGAGCGTGTACTTGTTTTGTTTTGAAATGAATGTTATTAAGTGTGCATTTTAAATCTGATTTATTTTTGATGTCATTGTGCCTATTTATGAATTTTTTTTTTTTAAGTTGTGGAGGACTGACATATAAAAGTGGGCCCCAACGAGCACATGTCGCATCGCACATTAGGGCCCCCACTTACGTACCGACTCCTCTCCCCTACCTCTTTTCTGCCCAAGATAAACTTAAATAAATTAGTCTATGATCTCATTTTAAATTCAAAGTATGCTTGACCATAACTTCTATCCTTTTAATCTACACTTCTCCATTGATAAAATTTTGAGAGTTCTTTCTATTCAAACCATTACAAGAAAAAGTATTTTCCATTTACCTTTAATAACTTTATTCAGCCTATTGGATGATGAGACAAAACTCAGACCGTACTCCAAGAAAGAGTCATTCCACTTAATTAAAAAACATCCATAAAACTGCAACCTCCCTTCGTTTAATCTCTTCTGCAATTTCTAGCTTTACTTTCCACCGTCTCAAACAGAGACAAAACAAATAAAATATTCCCCTCCCGATCGAAACCTAAACTTTCTCTTCAGGAAATAAAGCAAAGAAAACATCCAATCCGTGATCGGATCCCCGCAGTAGCAACAATGGGGCAAGCTCCCCCAGGCCGCTTGAACGGCCATGGCTCCCCAGGCGACCGCAAGCAGGACGACAAGAAGGACAAGAAGTTCGAACCAGCGGCCCCGCCCACCCGGGTCGGAAGAAAGCAGAGAAAACAAAAGGGCGCCGATGCCGCCGCTCGTCTCCCCGTCGTAACACCTCTCACGAAATGCAAGCTCCGCCTGCTCAAGCTGGACAGAATTAAAGACTACCTTCTGATGGAGGAAGAATTCGTGGCGAATCAGGAGAGGCTGAAGCCGCAGGAGGATAAGAACGAGGAGGACAGGTCGAAGGTGGACGATCTGAGAGGCTCTCCCATGAGTGTCGGGAATCTGGAGGAGATAATCGACGAGAATCACGCCATCGTGTCGTCCTCGGTGGGACCAGAGTATTATGTTAATATATTGTCGTTTGTTGATAAGGACCAGCTCGAGCCTGGATGCGCTATTCTCATGCACAATAAGGTCTATGCTTTCTCTTCAAATTCTAAATTTAGCAAATCTTTTTTCCTTCTCGTGAATTGTTTGCTTGAAGAAAACATCAAATTCCGCAATTGTCTTTGTGATTTATTTGCTTGAAGAAATCCTAAATTCGGTATTTCTTTTGTGAAACATTTGCTTGAAGAAACCCCAAATCCGGCAATTATCGTTGTGAGTTATTTGCTTGAAGAAAACTCCATATTCTTGTCGAATCATTTGCTTGAAGAAATCCTGAACTCATTGTTTTGGGTGAATTATTTGCTTTAAAAAACCCTGAATTTGACATTTTTTTTTTGGTGAATTATTTGCTTGAGAAGACCTATATTCGACACTTTTTGGTAAATTAACTGATTGGAGAAACACTAACTTAAGCAATTTTTGTATTGGTTCTGTGATTGTGCTGAGAACAATTTCTCGTCAAGTCCCAGATTCAGCAATTTTTATAGTTTTTTTAATATGGGTAAATGAGAGTAGAAAGAACCCTTGACCAGTGGGGCACAAATAGAGGCCCAATCTCTATGCATGAATTATGTACGGGATTTAAATATGTACACTTTGCTGTCTTTGGATTAACACCACGAAGCTTGCACGTACCTGGAGCTTGCCCGGTGGTTAACAAGTATTTTTGAATCTGGGTCATCATTGCATAATGCTCCATCTGTGCCACTCAGTCTAATCTGCAGGACAGTAATATTTACTTTTTTCAAACCTGAAACTGAGCAACTCCTTTTATCAATTGTTTTGTAGGTTTTTAAAATTGTGTCAAGAACAATATAATATAATCTTCTTCGCTTTTTCAAACCCTAAATTCAGTCTAAAATATGCTTTATGTGATTTTTCTGTGAATAATGAAATACAGTTATTGTTCACTTTTTCAAACCCTTGATTCAGTCAGCAGTTTGTTTCCTCCAATACACTAATATGGTGTCTTGCTTGTCCCTGAAATAAAAAAGTGCCTTTATTTTTTTACCTTTTCAATAAAAAACTGTCAAGAACAACAGAATACAATCTTCTTCACTTTTTCAAACCCTAAAGTCAGTTCAAAATATGCTCTCTGTGATTTTTCTGTGAATAATGAAATACAGTTATTGTTCACTTTTTCAAACCCTTGATTCAGTCAGCAATTTGTTTCCTCCAGTACACTAATATGTTGTCTTGCTTGTCCCTGAACTAAAAAACTGCCTTTATTTTTTTACCTTTTCAATAAAATATTATAAACAGTTTTTAGTCATTTTACTTTTTTCATTCCCTTCAATTCATTCAGCAATTCTTTTTTGTCAATTTTGTTGGAGGTTTCATCAATGTGCAGAGAATATGAAGTATAATAATTTCTCACTTTTTCAAACCCTAATTCATTCATCAATTTGTTTGCTCTGTGAGGTTATCTTTATGAGCTTTTGTGATTGCCTCCAGAATGATAAAATACAATTATCAGTACCCTTGTCAAACCCTAAATCTATTCAGAATTTCTGTTTTAAAATTTATTAATGAGGTTTTGTGATTGTGCTGCAATCAATAAAATACAATTATTAGTCTTTTTAAACCCTAGATTTGTTTGGCAAGTTTTGGGTAATAGCCTTTTTCTGAGGTTTTGTGTAATGTTGGCGTTATATTTTTTTACGGTTCTATGCTTTTTTGTATTTTCTGTTTTTTTTTAAAACAAGAAACAAACTGAAACAACAAATTGGAAATTGAAAATAATGATGGAAAATACTTGATCAAACCCTAAAACACTTTGTAAGCCAAATCTGAACCAAATTTTGATAAATTCAATGGCTGACACAAACACCAGGTCACTTCAAATGCTCAGATCAGATTCAAATATAAATTTGGAAACTCTCAAAATCTGATGTTATACAATGATTACAAGCTGGAAATTGCTCTAAATTCTAAAACAAAAATCAGATTTGAAATTACAATTTTGAAGTCACATAGACCTTATTGGAGTGGTACAGCTGGCGGATTCATCTAGGTTAAGGGCTGTATGGACTAGCACAGCAGTTGAACGGCTGTGGTAGGAGCTTATAACCCTCCTTACTGCTGATGTAATGCAGATCAGACCCTGGAAACTCAAATCAGACCTCACAAGTGCCAAATAAACATGTATGGACTGTTCTCACAGCTGGTGCCTCCCAAATCAGCAATAAATATCTCAAAAAATGGTTTGCCAGAACTCTCCAATGATGTCAACCAGCAGCTAGCATGACCATAACAACTCAAATCCATCCATTTAGGATTTCCAAGAATTTGCCAAAAATATAAAACTCAATGTATAAACCCTCAAATATGTGTTGGTGATGAAATGATGAATTTTGCTTGCTAAAAACATTGTTGTGGCACTGTAGCAAAATCGAAATCCACCACAAATTATCACAATTGTACCTCTTGGATGGAATCACCAAAGGTTGGAAACAATGGTTTTTGTTCTTGATCCCAAATGTGGAATTCAAGAGGGTTTTCATCTTCTCAAACCCCAAACAAACCAAGGGTTTTTGTCCTTGGATGACCTAGATTGAACAAACTGTTCAAATCTGAAAATTGGATGCAAAGAGGTTAACTTGATTGACGATTTTCAAATGAAGATAGGTGCCTTTTTTAATAGTGTTAAAAAATGGGCCCTTGAGACCAAATTCCCAAAAGTATTTAAAAATAATTATATTTAGCATTCAAAAATGCTTTATTTAATTTTAATATTAGTATTTAAAAATACTTTTTATTTTTTATTATAATAATATTATTAAGTTGGTAAATTTGAAATTATTGGGCCCACTTAAAATATTATTAATTATATCCCTTGTTTTTTCCTCTTTAGCCTATGGGAAATAAAGATAGGTTAAAAGTCTTCTCTTTGGCTCTATTTTATATATAGGTTAAAAACTTATATATATATATGTATCTATATTTTATGAATGCTGTATCCAGCCATACCAAGCTATATACATATTAAGGGGCTTTGAAAAATAGCTGTTTCTGAATCTAATACTGTTATCCATTTGGCATCCATGCAACTTTGGTGTAAATGGTTGTATGCCTATGTGGCAGTTGTAAAATGGTAGGTTGAATGAGAGAAAGATTTTCTAGTGGTTTGAGTGTCTTAGAAAGTTGAAGCGTGAACGGTAAACAAATTTAGCAAGTTGCAGATCTTTTTCAGGTGTTTGAATGTTGTTGAATGAGAGAAAGATTTTCTAGTGGTTTGAGTGTCTTAGAAAGTTGAAGCGGAACGGTAAACAAATTTAGCAAGTTGCAGATCTTTTTAAAAACTTATATATATATATGTATCTATATTTTATGAATGCTGTATCCAGCCATACCAAGCTATATACATATTAAGGGGCTTTGAAAAATAGCTGTTTCTGAATCTAATACTGTTATCCATTTGGCATCCATGCAACTTTGGTGTAAATGGTTGTATGCCTATGTGGCAGTTGTAAAATGGTAGGTTGAATGAGAGAAAGATTTTCTAGTGGTTTGAGTGTCTTAGAAAGTTGAAGCGTGAACGGTAAACAAATTTAGCAAGTTGCAGATCTTTTTCAGGTGTTTGAATGTGTTTTTATTTTAAGTATGTAGAGGGGTAATTGCAGTGTTGTGCACTGCTGTTTGATGTTTCTTGCTCTTGTTTTAAATGTTGTTCTTCCTATGTAGTTCAGAACTCTTGACAATCAAATCTAAGAACAGAGTGAATGAATAAAATGTAAAGAAGAATCATATTGGCGAATTAAATAATGGACTCTCCATGAATTATGAATCACTATTTAGAGTTTTGTTTTCAAAATTTATTTTGCATTGTATTTATCATCCTCAATGGAGAAGCATAAACAGAAATGCCTTTAAAGTTTGAACATGATTTCTGTGAATAACATTTGCTATTATTGATGTTAATTATGTTCACTTTGAATATTTATTTTTTATATTTCTTATTAATATTTATGTGAGATATTATTACTTTTGCAGGTCCTTTCTGTCGTTGGCCTTTTGCAGGATGATGTTGATCCAATGGTATCTGTAATGAAGGTGGAGAAGGCACCATTGGAATCCTATGCTGACATTGGAGGTTTAGATGCTCAGATTCAGGAGATAAAAGAAGCCGTTGAACTTCCTCTCACTCATCCTGAATTGTATGAAGATATTGGGATCAAGCCTCCAAAAGGAGTCATTCTTTATGGTGAGCCAGGAACAGGCAAAACACTGCTTGCAAAGGTGCATCTTTTCGCAGGCACCTGTTTCATTTAAAAAATGTTTGATGCCTACTAAGGAATTGCTTGACAATTTTCTGTCAATATTCTTTACAAAATCTAGATAAAAGTTATAAGTGAACAGATTCAATTATTTAAAAAATGTTTGATGCCTACTAAGGAATTGCTTGACAATTTTCTGTCAATATTCTTTACAAAATCTAGATAAAAGTTATATGAGTGAACAGATTCAATTATTTGAATAATATAATTCAGTCTTTTCAACAGAACTTAGCTAGCTAGAAAGATAATTTAGGCATGCCTGCACCTTTTCCGTGAATCAGTTGTTCTTGTCAGTTCCTGTGTTGTAGTTCAGTTAGAGGCTGTATATGTGGCCTCAGCTTGGTTTGATGTTTTGACTGTAGCACCCATAGTAGCATTCCATGTACATGGGATTGACACGGCATCATAAATGCATAAATGGAATTCAATTACCTGGGTTTAAAATGGGAAAAACATGGCTTAAACTAGGGAACTAAATAACAATGTACTAGTTGTAAAACAGAGAAAGAAAATAATTTTGTTATTTCATGTCAAATATAGCTTGTACAGTTAAAAGTAAATGTTATACATTATTAAATTTGAAACTATAATTATAAAAAAATGTATAGGACCTTAAATTTTTAAATTTTACTTTCACCTAATAGGTTTATTAAAAAAACATGCAGCTGGCCCTAAAACTGTATGTCATTCTATCATGAAGCATGGCCTACTTTTTATTTTATTTTTTCAATGGGGGGAATCTATTGGGGTCCTTGCCCATTACACAAAACAGAAACATATCTAGAAGTCTGAAACAAGGAATTTCACTCTTGAGAAAAGAAGGGATTTCAATCAAATGAGGAAAATCAAAAGTATCCTACTATCCTAAAATCTTTTCAATCAAATGAGGAAAATTGAAAGTAGCCTACTATCCTAAAAGCTTACGATCCTGTTGGAACTTTGGAAAATTGTTTCAGACCCTGTGGCCTTGAAAATGCATTCAAATTATCTCAAGTTTGCTTTGCATGCTTCTGTGCACTAAGCTTCCGACCTATGTGCCTTGTTATTGTGCTAGTGCAGTCCCTTAGTTGCAGCCCATTTGAATTGTTCGCTAAGTTTGTACATATACGTTTTTAGCCCCAACTGCTTAACTCTTGGCATCCTGCGCCACTGGCTTGTCCAGTTTCACTGGTTTCATATGCATTGTGGTGACCAGTCTGCACACTTGTTACTTCAATGTGCACTAGATGGTAACATGCTGTGGTCAATACACCTGCGGCCCCACAGCGTTGACTTTTCCATGACGAAGAAGGATCAGAGATCTATGATGGACTCTACTTGGCCGAGTATGTTACAGGTGATGATCAAAGCATGACGTGTGTCCTTTGACCTATTGGTAATATGAGTCACTAGTTTGACAGAGCACTAGCTGTGTATCATCGCCGTGTGGTGGGTTCTTATTGTTGCATTTAAATTCCTTCACCATGCTTTTAAGAAGGGGCCCACTTCCTTCTTGAGTGTGTCGATGTGCGAGCCAATCTTTTGGTGATGTGTGGCTTCCATTTGAGTGACAAATTCTATTAAAAGTTTATGGGTAAGTGACGGTTATGAGAAATGACCAGTGGGTCTGGATTGATATTGATGGCGAATGGAGTATGCTAGCTGGCATCTGATGTGTATTTGGTAACCAATAAGAGATCTGAGTAGTAATGGCATAATGGTTAAAGACTGAGCCTCCATGACTGCATGATGCCGTTGATTTGGAGAGAAGGCAAAGTTAACGGTCATGATAAAAAAAGTTTCGAACCTGTTAATTTGTTGGCCAAGATTGATAAAAAATTACCCATTTGTCAGGATTAATTTTTCAAATGGAAGAATGGTGATGGGTGTGATGTGCAGCATTAAACAATGATAATTGTTGGTTTTCATGTGAGATTATTCGATTGTGCCCTAAGCTGGTTTCAATTCTACATCTCTAGAGTTGAAGGGAAAAGCACCTGTGATCTGTTGAGCTACAGAAGTGCGTTCCTTGTTTGGCATTGTTGACTGATTGTGGAAATTATAGTGGTGCACAAAAACAATTGGTGAGTTCAAATTCCCACCATGCTCTTGTCATTTTCATAGAGAAAAATGTAATTCACCTGCGATATAATTTAAAATCAGACATTGCATTCTCTCCACTATTAGGTGAATTATCGGCTGTAAATTGTATCTTGAAAGTAAGAGCCCTAGTTGAGCAAATTTCTTAAAGAATTAATCATGTCTACCAAAAGGAAACCAGCTCTAGACCTAACTGAAATATTCCTTTGGGCTTTGAAGTCATTGAAACGAGCCACTGGTTGTGGAGTCCTCATTAGTTTATTAGAAGATAGTAAGGCAAAGATTAGGAGCCCATTTACTCACACTAGTGGAAGTCTTTGTTCAAAGCTTTTCACAATAAGGTAAATGACCGCATCCTTGTCTGCAATATGGAGGTTTGATTTAGGGAAAGTCATTGTCCCTAATTGTTTTGTTGACTCAGATTTGGTTGAATGGACAACCAAAATGTACAACCCACCCTCAGGTTTTCATTGTATATGATGTTAATGGTTTTAAATTTTTCACTATTGAAGAGGGTCTTTTCCACAAAATTTTTCTCCCAAATTTTGAAGCTCACACTCCCTTGGATTTAAAAGTCCTAGCCACAGAGTATGACAAGCACATATACAGTTAGAGGATGAAATGGTTGCCCAATTTAATGTTTAAATATCATGGACAAGGGCTAGAGCCTATCTTATATTTAGAAATTGAACCCTTTGACATGATGTCATTCACTCCTTATTTTAGGGATACTTATGAGGGTATGTGTCAGGTAATGGGAATAGACACAGCCCTTGCAATATCAAAAGGACCATTGGTTTTTTCCTCTCATATCTAGAGAATGTACCAGAATACTTTGTAGAATTATGCTGGCTACTTGACGAAGCATTTGAGGGAAGAGCTAGAAAACCTCAAGAAGCAAGGAGGAGAAAAGTCTTTCAAGTCATACTTTCTTTTGTGCCACATTTATTTCTACATTTTTGGTGGTTGCTAGGATCCTAGGTTAAATGTTCAACTGTAATGAATCAGGGATAGGAGTCTGCGGGCCTGTACAACACTAGCTACCTCATTTAAACAAGTATAATTCTTGGGCCCAATTTTGTATCTTTGAAGACAATTTTGTGACTCCAATCTTGAACAAGCTAGGTTTTGATAGACCTAGATTCTCTACATATTTCTGAGTTTCTCAAACTCATGGATTGTTAACCAGACCTCAATGGCTTACATAATTGGGGAGATTGATATTTGCATGAGGGATACATTGTTATTAGTCTTTGGTTCCACCTACATGCCCCACAAACTGCTATGCAGGGTGGTAGCTAGAATTGCTTATTTAGTGGCTCTGTGTTAGACGAGTGGAGCTAATTATGATCACTTCAAGCAGCGCAAGAAGAAGAGTATTCTTCCCCCTCATGCCAAGGTTACAGGTTTTACTATCTTAGGTATTAGTATAATATCTTTCTATTTGTTTAGTTAATGGTCATCTAGTCATATTTAGTTAGTTTAGGATAGTTTCTAATTTCGTCTTTTGTTAATTGTTAACGTTTGTTTCTTTTAGAAATGACGTCTTTGTAAATCTATATAAGGAACTTTCGTTCCTTTGTTTAATGCACAACATCGATTATTTGAACATGGTATTAGGGCTGAATTTCGTGGGCCTGTTAGTCATTCTGAAAAATCGCATCTTTGTTTGTTTGTGTCTTGGGCATCTTCTGTGCCTTGAGATCATGTGCGTGTAGTGAAATGTGTTCGTGAGGATTAGCTTTTTGGCTTTTGCTAAATATTGTGTCATCCTTTTGTTCAAAACAATGTGACTTTATTCTGAAGATTTTCATAGGTTTCTGGCATTTTCTTTTGATGTGCAATTTGAGTCTACCTTCTGGGCGATTTTCATTTGCTTTTTCTACAAAAAGAACGTTTGTAAAAATTATGTTTTTTGTCATACACAAGCATCTCTGAGGCGCACAATTTTAATATTTTGTCCATGCGATTTGTAGCATGATTTATGGGCGTTTTCATCCTTTTTCCTTAGCGCGTTTTTTCTCCTGCAAGGACAAGATTTGTTTTTTTTGCGTGGCCTGGTTTTGCTTCACGAGACTATCTTTCTGTGGCTAGGGTTCAAAATCCTCTGTTATTTTTTTGCCAATCAAGGGTGTATTTGTGCTGTTTTCAATTTTGTGCATTGATGTTTCGGGTTTTTAATAATTTTGTCCCTTAAAAAAAATCTGTCTTGTGGGTTTTTTAAATTTTTTTGCCCCTTCAAAAAGATCTGTCTTGTGGGTTTTTTAATAATTTTTTTCTTCTTAAAAAATTCTGATGGGTTTTCATAATTTTGACCCTTAAAAATTGTTTGGTTTTCTGATTTTTTGATTTTTTGCTTGAAAAAATTATGGGAGGGTTTATAATTTTTTTAGGAAAAAATTAAGGGTTTGCTCCTGTATGCCCTAATCAGGTTTTTTGCAGTTCGGGAGGGCTTTCTGGTTTCTAGAAAGGTTTTACCATTTTTCCTTAAAAACGATGTTATGTATGCTGATTCGTGTTTCGGATTTGTGCCAGCTACTTGTTTCGTTTTTTTCAATTTTATCCTCAAAAATTGTTTCTAGGCTTCTATAATTTGCTGAGTTGCGTGGGATTCCTTTGTGGGTTTTTACCCTTTTTTTCCGAAAAAACGATGCTTTGTAAACTTTAGTTTCAGGGTTTTGCGATTTTTTCTTCAAAAATCGTGGTTTGTTGCAGTCTGTTTTGGTCACACCTAGAGTTGTTGGGGCAAACATCTACACAATTGACTTCTTGTAGTCTGTTCTCGGGCATCATGCTCATCTGCAAAAGTTTGGAGGGTTTGCCGATTTTTTCCTCAAAATCGTGGCTGTTCTCGGTGTGTCTCTGGTTTCAGGGAGGGGCAATTCTATTAACCAACATCAGGTTGGATGTTTTGTGATCAGTTTTGGTCATTTCCAAAAGTTTTGCAGTTTCTGGGAGGGTTGGTGGTAGACTCAGAGTCAGTGGCGAGCTCTTGTCTTTTGTTGCAGAAGCGTTCTGAGAAGAAGGGGACGACCTTCTATGTTATTTCTCTAGGTAGTTAGAACGATGACCATTAAGGAAGGGTATTAGTATAATATCTTTCTATTTGTTTAGTTAATGGTCATCTAGTCGTATTTAGTTAGTTTAGGATAGTTTCTAATTTTGTCTTTTGTTAATATTTGTTTCTTTTAGAAACAATGTCTTTGTAAATCTATATAAGGAACTTTCGTTCCTCTGTTTAATACACAACATCGATTATTTGAACATTAGGTCCTTAGGGTTATGAGAGGTCGACTGACATAATTTGCCAATTTGGCATGGAGTTCGACATTGAGAGGAATTATGATCCTAAGGGCTTCATAAATAATAAGAAGCAAGAGGCTGGGCTAGTAGGATATCATCATAAATTTGATGAATCTGAAGATGTTATCAAGAGTTGTAGAGATGAGAGAGAGGAAAGGGAGAGGAAAAGACAAGGAGGTTTAAGATCAAGAATGCCGAGAGAAAACATAAAGAAAATGATCCTAACAACTTCAAGGGGTTCTACATGGAAATTAAAGACCATATCCTGAAAGTTAAAACCATGTTAGACAATTCGCTTACTCAATGTGCTATGCACCCTAAGGTTTGACCTCTATGCCCCTTGTGCCAACTTCTGAGAATGGACCATCCTAGCCAAGCAGAGCAGAGGCAGCCCAACAGACGAGTAATGTGGAAGCCATGCAAGTTAAGGGGAAAGAAGTATTAGTTGAAGGACCTTCGGGATTACAACAGGAGGGGAAATCATTAGATGATCCTCAAACTACCCTAGTCTCACCTGGATGGGATGAGAATATTGATGAATCAGATCTAGTGAATGCAGAGATTTTCAGAGCAATCAAGTCTCCTGAGCATTCTTGGAGAATTCAAGCCACTGCCCCTGAAGCTGTCACCATATTGAATGAATTAGACAGGAAAGAGATCATGCATGATGTAAGGACAAACGCATGTGAAACAGTTATGTCCGATGATTAGTTCATTTAACCTGATGAATTCAAAAACTTTGTCTTGAGATTAAAGAGATTTGCTCTGACCGACTTGAGGGCTAGGCAAGATTTTGCAAGGGCTTTGGGTATTGACCCTATGTAGAAGAGGGAGAATCATCCTTCAATGTAAGTTGTGAGAATATCACTCCAGAACAAACAAGAAGGTTCGTGAGGGAAAGTGGATGCTTATTGTTGACCAGTTGGGATAGAGTGTTGCCAGTAGCCTTTGATACCTAAGAAGAAATGCAGAAGGTAGGTATGTTTTCTAAAACATGGGGCAAGAATTTTTTTTCAGGATCTGAAATTTTGTCCACATGAGATCACAATGGCTCTATGGCCAATTTCCCTAGAACATGATAAGTCTCTGATCCAAGATGATTCCCAAGGATTGGTAGGATCCTTGATTGTTAAAAGGGTAGTAGATATCCCTGCTCTTGAGGCTCCAGCATTAAGTGTGCATACTGCTCAATTTAGTGAAGCAGTGACAAAAAAGCTGCAAATTGATTGTGACGCCTTTCTGCAGGATGTTATTATATTAAATCATGAATTGAAAGAGGAGAAGGCAAAATCAAAAAGTTATATACAACAGACGAGGGTGTTGAAACAGTTGCCTCTCTAGTAAAGGCCATTCAGGAGGACAATCCCCCTTAGGGTGATAAACAAATATTGTAGGAGCAAATTGAAAATCTTACAACTTAAGGTAAAGCACTTGGCTCTTAAGGCTAGGCAGGATGTCAAGGATATTATCAGGGGAATCCATAAAATGAGAATTATGAATTTAGTGAGAGTGGTAGATGATTTTTAGGGACGCTATGGGAATTTGAGAAGCACCAGAATGCATATGAAGGAGCTTAACCTGAGGCTGATAGATCTCAACATGAAATGGATTCTTGCAATTGCTGTCATGAAAACTATTAACAAGAATGTTAAGTACAACCCTAATAGTCCAAAGCACGAATTAATGCTGTTTTTGAGATCACGTCTTTTAAGTGAAGTCTTAGCCTTCCTCTCAAAATTGCAAATACCATTTTAAGAGAGAAATAATTCAAAGGTTTGCATAAACTTGGTTTTCCAAACATGATAGGCTCCATTGGCCAATCAAAGGAAATAGATGTCTGGAAAAATGATTTCGAAAGTTTTATTACTTTGTGGTTGAACCCAATTCTTTAGGGTGACAAGATTGATTCCTTGTTGGTCAGCTGCCAGGTGGCAAAGCCATTGCACTTGAAAGTATAATGGATAGCTTCATTAAAGGGGTGAAGGTACTGCTGGATGCCAGGTACACAACTCGTGTTAATAAATTAAAAACTAACTTGGATACAGTGTGGCCATCTGACATGGAATTGAAGGATTGGATAGAAAGGTATGCAAATGAGTATTAGCTCAAAGTTTTCTGTTCTTTCATGCCTATGTGCTGCGGAGCATGCCAATGTGACCATTTCAAAGTGCTGAAATTGAGTATCAGTAGAAAGTGGCAGCGTTTATCTCTTGTTTTTTGAGCCATGCCTTTTGGAGAATGACAGAAAGTCTAGCGTAAGTTATGCATTGATGTCACACATGCGATTTTGTCTTGATTTGAGCTATCCTTGAGGTGACATAGAGACTTCTATATATAGAAGTTCTGAGCATTGCATTGTGCATTCAATTTTTTTTTGGAAGGGTGAAGTCCCATTATGTTAGTTCTAAATATGGAAAGGGAGGGTCTGGGATGAGCTTTGAATTTTATGTGTCACAATTTGCTCATCTTTGTCTTCTTGTTAGTGCTGCTTTTTATTATGGTTGTATGAGTTCTCCAATTTACTCCAGCAATTGTAGACTTATCCTCCAGAACGAACCATTGTTAGGGCCTTGCTTTTTGTCCTTGCAATAATTTGCAACAATGTTCTAGGAAGAAGCTGTCTGCTGTGGGTAGGCTAATCAAAGGGAATAGTATGTCCGTTTGGTTTGAAGCTTTTGAGTATGAGGATAAGGTTCAACGGACCCACAACATATGATTTCAGAACCTTCTCAGTATCAAGATCAAAGAACAACAAAATGTTGTTGCTGATTCGCTGCCACCTTCTTTGACAACTTTTGGTTGTTGCAATTTGTTGTTCTATTTTGCAGGTGTACAATGTGAAATAGAGCTAAGGAAATCAAGATAGAATTATCCTTCATGTTTTTTCCCCATGTGATTCAGAGGGATTCTCTGTCATGTGTTAGCTTATGAAATTAGAAAAGCAGGCCTGCATGAATGCAAACTGTTTTGTAACTTCATATTGTTAAAAAAGTTGATTAGTGTCAATCATCTACTTCAGATGAGCATTGTCTTCTTCTGTAAATAGGAATTTCTTCTCTTTGTACAAGGGACTTTTGGGAGGGAATTTGTGTAACACATGGTGTAGGATTTCAGGATAATAAAAGGACTGCAACAAAAGTTTACTTGTCTCATATTTTTACAATTTGTTGTGCAATGCTAGTTTATGAAATCGGTGTAGTGAGTTATTAGTTGGAGTCTCAGAGTTGTCTCCTATTACTCTGATTGTAGTTTTGTGAGGTGTAAACATTTGTTGTATTTCCTGCTAATGATATGTTGGTTATTTCTAGGAATGCTGTAAAATACCATGTTAAATGTTTGTTTAATGTGGCGTCTTCCATACTTAGCAACAAAGTTATATTGTAGCATAAAGGATTATTGACTAGATTTTTGGATTAAAATGAAGAGCCAAATAATGACCTTAACTCCACACAGTGCAGTTAAATGTTTTCTGGTTGCTTGAACTGTTTTGCTTACCATGATATCTTGTTGCATTAAGAGTCTGATTCTTGACCCTGTACCCAAAAGATAAGGCAACAAATAATGTGGTGTCTTCCATACTTAGCAACAAAGTTATATTCTAGCATAAAAGATTATTGAGTAGAATTTTGGATTAAAATGAAGAGCCAATTAATGACCTTAATTCCACAAAGTGCAGTTAAATGTTTTCTGGTTGCTTGAACTGTTTTGCATACCATGATATCTTGTTGCATTAAGAGTCTGATTCTTGACCCTGTACCCAAAAGATAAGGCAACAAATAATGTGGTGTCTTTCATACTTAGCAACAAAGTTATATTCTAGCATGAAGGATTATTGAGTAGAATTTTGGATTAAAATGAAGAACCAATTAATGACCTTAACTCCACACAGTGCAGTTAAATGTTTTCTGGTCGCTTGAACTGTTTTGCATACCATGATATCTTGTTGCATTAAGAGTCTGATTCTTGACCCTGTACCCAAAAGATAAGGCAACAATCATTTGTCTTCTCCCAATTTTCCGCAATTCTTCGATTACTACCATAATCCATCATAATTTAAATAACTTATGATTGACTGTTGTTTAACATGAACATTGCAGGTCAATCCAAATCTTATTTTACTTTTGCCTCTGTATTTGTTCATGGGAATTTTCTGCCTCATCAAATTGTCTACTTGCTTCTCAATAGGTTAACCAATCTGGGCTAGTGAGAACGAAATTAGGTCCAGCTCTGTGTCGTAAAGTGTGGTCTAAAGAGTAGAAACCCTCTGGAAAACATGTCAAATTGTGAGATCATCGTACTGATAGTGAATCTTTAAGAGAATCAATAGGGAATGTCCCCTAAGTCTGGCAGAATTTAAAGGAGTAAGGAGCACTTTCTCATGTGTTGGTCTTGTCTACACCTAGTTTTTACATTTTCTATCATTTTAGTTTGTTATAAAGTTTTACTGCCCCTGGAGTCTTTACCAGGTTGAAGTCAGTTGCAGTCCAGGTTATGTGACGAGCCCTGCTGGCTCTCAGCTCAAAACCCTTATTTTCTTAAGTCTTTAGGTGTATTTTAAGTTTTTTAGAGAATTCTTAGTAGACAGAAGAGAAGGGGCGCAGCATATTTTTGCTTGTAATTTGAAATATAAAGCAAAAACTCACAAAATGGAAATGCAGAAGTTGTTAATATACTGAAACAATAAGATCATGAATATCAGACATACCAGGAAATCTCCAGTTATTTTAAATAAAGAAGTTGCCAGATCTACAGCTGGAAATGATGAAATCAAGCATAAAGGCACGCCAAATCTCCAGAACACATTTCTCCTGCTCAGAAACTGAACACAATGCTCTAGAAATACTGGACGCCCATGATGGAAGACTAAAACCAAGCCAAAGGGAGGCGTTTCACATTATTCCTTCACACGCCTCTTTCAAGGCACAATTCCCAATGAAGGCCGTACGGCTATGAAAAGAAAGGAAGGAAACCCTGTTGGAAACCTCTGTCTGTGAAGAAGGATGCGCCACCAGTAGAAACCCTCAATTATTGTAAACAATAAGCAAACTCAAAATTAATAAACTCTGTATGAATCTGTAGAACCTCTGGCTGAAGCTCTCAACATGCACTGATTCGACTGATCTTTCACAATCTCAAGAGTGCTCACACTGAAGAGGTAACGTTCTTCAATGGCAGTTGTTCAAACCCTGATCACAGGAGAATGCACAGGCAAAATGCTCAAGGCAAAGAGAAATGGTCAAAAGATGAGTTTCATTTGCCAGGGAAATGCTTTATACCTAATTGGCACGCATTTCAAGAAAGTACGGCCTTTTGCATCATTTAAATCTTTTAATTTTTAATTAAGTCTTCTCCATAGTTTAAGACTTAATTCTTTGAGCGCACTTTTAATATTTTAAATCATTAAAATATTAAATCCCTTTTTTTTGAACACTTTTTAAGTGATATAAAATATTATTAAAGTCAATGTAACTTTAATAAAACATTTAAGTTAAATAATTAACTTAATCACTTAAAATTCCATAACTCGCTCAAAACTCAGAATATTTCTGTGCCGTCAGAAGCTGTGGACTCCTGAAATGCCAATGCCTGCTGTGAACCAGTCACTGGACTCTGAAAACCAGAACGATCAAACTCTCCAGAAAGTACCACTGACCCTCTAACCCAACCTGTTAGCCTACGAGAGTCTGAGAAATAGGCTAACCACCATCAACATGATCATGCCGAAAAAGGGGACATCATAGGTTATGTCATCAAATAAGAGAATACCTCAACACATACCATGGCCTCTTTTCTACAACTGAAAGAGGCTTCAATAATTGCTCCCTAAAGAACTGAACAACACTCTCAAGGGAGACAGAGAAAATCTAGCGTAAGCTGACAACGACCTTCTGCTGTAATGGGAAATAACATCCGTGGTCCAATATGATCCATCTCCAATTGTGTCCTCATCTTTTATTTTTAACCTATTTATTTCTGTTTTTCTCCCATTGCCACCATTCAGAAAATATTATGGTGTGTTTTTTTGGATTTTTTGCTGGGATGACCCTGGGTTAACCCCAAGGTCCAGCCTGGGCATCCTAGTTCCCCTGTGGGTTCAATGAGCTGGACCCTGGGCAAACCCAGGGTTGTATTGGACCCAGACCCCAACCCCAACCAGAATCATATTTATTCAATATGTGGGCCTAAATAGAAGGACCCGATAACGTAGTGGACATGTTATATTGTACTATCTGTAATTATGATTAATAGTTCCCTTTGGAGGTTTACTAGTATAGCTGTACAGTTGCAAACTAGCATTCACCTAATTTCGTACATACTTTCAGGTTTACTAGTATAGCTGTACAGTTGCAAACTAGCATTCACCTAATTTCGTACATACTTTCAATGTATGCTAAAATTACTTGACTCTAGACTGTGTTATCTACATTGATGCAATTAAGTGGTGCAGTTGTGCTTGGATTGGAAAATTGTTGGATTCCTTGCCTCCTGGTTAAAAGTTTATTTTGGTTTGATGTTTTTACAAATCTCAATTTCTTCACATAGACATTCCAGGAAGTTGAACACGATGTCAATTCTGTAAATAGGGAAATTTCACTGAAAATATTTGTGGTTGGTTGCAATTATGAAGAATTTGCATAAAGCTGTTGTCCTTATTCTGTGAAATCCTAGTTTTAGTGCAGCCATTAATAGACTATTGAATGGGACAATTAGGCCCACAAATTTTTTATTTGAGAAAAGTGAGGCTTTCCTTCAAGGTCACACATAATGTGGTTAGAATGGTGCTACGGATCATTCCTGAATCTTATATATTGATCATGGTTTAGTTGACCTTGTATGTTTTAATTGATCATTCCCAGCAAGTATCAGCCTCTTATAGGTATGGATATGTCTATGGTATATGGAACATTCATGTTCAACCTCTAGAAAGCACTGAAGTCTGGGTTGGTAATTTCATCAATATGTGGAATTGAATGTTTATTTTTTTTGATAATAGCTTTATTCATACCCAGTGGATGGATTCTGTTAGTTTCAGTTCTATTCTTATTAACATGCAGGTAGTTTGTTACCAGTCTTAGTAGTGTATTTTACACACTTTTCTTTAATACATTGTGTGTTTTTTTTTTCTATTCTTTTACGAAACATTTCTAATTTTTTTGTTCACTCGACAACTTGTTGAATTAAACGGTGCAGGCTGTTGCTAACTCAACTTCGGCAACATTCCTACGTGTTGTTGGAAGTGAACTGATCCAGAAATATTTGGGAGATGGACCAAAATTAGTGCGAGAACTGTTTCGTGTGGCTGATGATCTTTCTCCTTCTATTGTTTTTATTGATGAAATTGATGCTGTGGGCACAAAAAGGTAATAGAATGTTCAGGTTTTTCTAATTACCATGTGTTATTTTTCAAGACTTCTGAGAGTTAAATTTAGTTTTGTAGTTGGACTGATAAATTTCATATTACCTTTAATGGCTTAGGGTGTTTCTTTGTCATTCAGGCTTCTAATTTGCTTTCTTTGCAGATATGATGCACATTCAGGGGGTGAGCGAGAAATACAGCGAACAATGCTAGAATTATTAAATCAACTGGATGGTTTTGATGCAAGAGGTGATGTCAAGGTTATCCTGGCCACCAACCGAATTGAAAGTTTAGACCCTGCTTTACTTCGTCCTGGTAGAATAGACAGAAAGATAGAATTTCCTCTGCCTGACATAAAAACAAGAAGGCGAATATTCCAGGTATTGCTTGGTTCCTAATGGTTTTTTTCCAAAAATTTCTAATTGGCTATATTTTGGTTTCAGTTTAATTTTTAATTAGTTTTATGTCAAGTTACCAGTTTGGGTTAGGGTACAGGGGATATATACACATTTCAACAATATATAAAGATTTAGTATCTCTCGATTGTATATATTGCCTAAAGAAGAAAATTTAAAACTATAAATAAATTAATAGCTTAAATAAATTAAGAATATGTATATTAAAGATTAGGTAATATTACAAAATATAAATATATCTCAGCATGATACGAAAGTATAGTTCTTCAATTTATTAGATAGAAAAGCACATATAAACTTTAGATTTACTTTGTTATTATAAATTTTCTAATTTAAATATATTTCAACATGCGGAAACAAAATAAAAATAAAAATGCAGTCATAGAACAAAAGGAGTGGGTGAATGTTGAGGTCTGACAGGGTCAGAAAATACATGATTGTGACAGGGAAGAAGGAAGAAAATTAAAAAATCTGCGGTAAAAAGGGATAATGTCTACAGTGGAGGGGTGAATGACGGAAAGAACAATGCAGTCTGTGCTGTTTGTAATCCCTAAGAATAAAAGAGAAATGGTATTTGTATTGGCGAGCTGCAAGGACATTTTATTCATTTTTTTCCATGAAATGTGACAATTGTCTTTGTGGACTTGCCCTGCTGCAGAGCAAACCAGCCTGTGTTTTTGTCTTTTCCAATCAAACTATAAGTAAAAAACAAAAAACAAAATATTTTAAAAAAGAACTTATTTTTTTCCCCTGTGGCTTTGTCTGGGTTCTTTCCGGGTTTGCCCATGTTGAATCCAGCCCTGTTTGATGGGACATCACAGTTGAACTGATCTGGAATCTGGACTGGGTTTGAACTGGATCTGGATCCGGGCCACAGGCCGATGAACTGGTGACATAGGTTTTATGCGAGGAGTTTTTCTTGTTTAGGGATTTCTAGCTCTAGTGTTGTGAATTTCCTTCTTTTTCATCTCTTATTGATGCAAACCTGTTACCATCTGGTTTCTTTCTTTGTTGTAGATACATACTGCAAGGATGACACTTGCGGAAGATGTTAATCTAGAAGAATTTGTAATGACAAAAGATGAGTTCTCAGGAGCATATATCAAAGCTATCTGTACCGAGGCAGGGTTACTTGCTTTGAGGGAAAGGCGTATGAAGGTGAGCCTAAAACAAAACTTATTAGATTATAGTTGAGAGTTAGAAATGGTGTATTTGACAAAGATCAAATATTCTATTATTATGTGCCCTTGTTTCTATTGGCCCTTGTCTTCTATATTTGGATGGTAACATGCTATCAATTCCTCTAAATCATGTTGCTATTTTATGTTCTTCTAGTTAGAATGTTCTTGAATTTTTCCCAACTTCAAATGTTAATCAATCATTTGGTATCTTGAAATTCTAAACTAATAGAATCATTTCAGGTAACTCAAGCCGATTTTAAAAAAGCTAAAGAGAAAGTTATGTTCAAGAAGAAGGAAGGTGTTCCTGAAGGTCTCTACATGTAATGCTTTGTAAAAGCAGGGTATCAGAATCAGTTGGATTTGTGAATGAGAGGGGCATATCTTTAGTAAGTAGGCTGAGATGTCCGATTGATGACAAACCCAATTATTTGGAGCATCTAGATCATATGATTGCCATGCACGTGTGGCTTGTGCTCTTCTTTAATGAATTCATATAATTTCTTTCTATTGAACCAGCAGGTTTAAAATCTGCCATTTGTTGTTTCTGTGAAGAAATATTAATTCTTATTGGTTTTGCAAGCAGGCTGATTGCCATAAGTTCTTTTTCAAAAAACAGTTGAAACTTCAAAATTGAAGGCTTGCAGGTTATCTGCTACTCAACTCCAAATTTACTTGCTAAGAGCAATTTGTTGATGGCTTTTCTGAATGTGCTATTGGGTATGTAATTTACGGCTCCTCTTGAGAGGTATGTTTGCTATTTTATTGGGATTAAATAGCATAATGATAAAAAATGTACTTCATAAGCCACGTGTGCACATGTTGGAAGACTGGTCTCTCTCATGGAAAGTCAGCTGTTCTGATTTATCTCTTGCATATGCTATTAAAATTGTGATTGCCAGATAGCATCTTTGTGTAATTGTGAATGAAATTCAGTGCGTGCAAATGTTGCTTTGTCATACAAGTGAGGTATTGAAGAGTCCTTGTGTATACCTTCTATTAAAATACTATTTAATTTGCTTAGAGTTGGCAAGGTAGCATAGGTTTGGTGGTGCAGTTACTTGTTTTATTTGCAAAACCCTACAACTTGGGTATTTGGTTATTAGTGGTGTGAATAACATTAAGGACTAATTGTAGAAATCAACATGAAAATATTAAAAGGTGTATCTGAAGCTTGTGAAATGAATTTCATGCAAATTAGAAAGCTTCTGGCAATAGAAAATTTGAAAAACAGATCAGTGAAGGTTATGCTGGATATTTGTCATTTAGCGTGGAGAGATTCTGATCATCATATGTTAATGATTGTAGAAGGAAATGCTTATACTGGACTTCTGCACCTTTCTGTGATGACAGATCAACATCAACTGTGGTCAATGCAAGAAATCATTTGCAATGGATTTCTCTACAGATAAGTAGTTATGCCCTTATTGGCTGGGATATCTCCTCTGTAGCCAGATAATTATCGACCAAGCCTACTATAGATGAAAGCTAGGTTTCTAAATCTCTTTAATATAATCTCACAGTTCTGGTCATTCTGCAGAATATCAGTTGTTTGGTGTTAAATTCAGTCTTTTATAATGAGAATGCCTAGTACTTTTGTCTTGCATTGGTTGTAACTTATACCTGTTGTGCTCTTTATTTTCTCTCATATGTGGATTGTCCATTCTGTTTTGGATCTGCCTTTGGTTTGAGTTCCATTGACCTTTTCTAATCATACTGGATGATGACAACTTCGTTCACACAGAGACGATCAGCAATGCTTAATTCAAACAAAGCTACAGAATGTACTCCAAACGAGACCGATCCTAAGCAAAGATGACAGCAACATATAGAAATTTCTTCATTATTCAAGTGACAGCATATGAACTTCACTATTACCAAGGACTTGCAAACCATGAAAGAACAGAGGAACAATGTATTTCATTCGATGCCAACATTCTGAATTCAATGACACTGAGGTAATCGACAATCAGTGCTTGCCCATTCGTAAACCTCAGTCAGTCCAAAACTTTACTATTCCTTCCTCCAGTTGTGCTTTTCCTCAAATTTATTGCAAAGAACAGAAATACAAATCCACCAAATACCAGCGATGGAGAAACAAAGGTTATTGTATTAAAACTATGCAACACTGCATGCACAATGGCAACTACAGATTACAAAGTCCATGAAGTCCCTTATGCCCTGTTTGGAACCTCTTCTCCTCATGCGCTGCCCACTCTACCTCTTTCCCCACATGACAGGCCAAAGACTTGTCTTAACCGGTGTTTTATCCAAGAAAAAACTGAATGGCCTCTTCCCAAGAATGTTTATCGCTCTCTCTTTTCAGGTAGACCTGTCCTCTGCTCATTTTGTGGTATGCTGTGCTCAAGAACAGCTGCCTCCCTTTCTTCTGCCACACCCTACCAAAATCGGCTCTTTCTCAATCAAGAAACCGTTCCCTTCTTCCTCTGGCAGCGACTTACACACGAGAACATGGGTCGATGCTTGTAACTGATTTTTTTCATTCAATCCAAAACAAAGAAGGCTTGAAAGGAAATCAAGTAAGTCTGCTGCCCCCACATAAGTTGCCACCTGTCACAGAGAGACAAGCCCAAAAGAAAACAAAAGACAGCGACCAAAAACCCAAAAATGCAAAACAAAATATATGGACATGATGCCCCTGCATCACTGGACATTGTAAAGGTTAATGCTAATCTCCTTTTATTAATTTCATGAATGAAACCCCATGCTTCAGTTTGTATCATATGTAGAACAATTTGCCATATGAAATATCAAAAATATGATAATATATATTTAAGATTTGTGGATTGATTAGCACAAATTATCATACTGAAGCTCACATGGTTTGTGAACAAGCAAGAAATTAAGTACATGATATTTCCAGTCCATTAGAATTCATTTGACAGCTTCTGGCAGAAAACTGTGTTCTGCCAGAAGATTTCAAACTAAGCAAGAAATTAAATGAATGGTTAATATCAGTAACTGAATGGTGCCTTCTTTTGTCCTTATCATACAATTTCTAATTTTTTATACGTGGATTTTTTGGTTGGGTAAGTACTGCTGAATTCATCACCTACTTACTCGTGCTATGCTCATTTACCTGTGCTATATATGAACATAAGTTTCTCAAAAGAAAGCCACCTTTGATAACATTGGTCTATTAAATGGCTGGCCTAAATTAATAACCAAGGTGGATTGTCATGCTTCTAAATTTCCTGCACAATGAATACTATGCAAGAATCTGAATACCAAAGAACTTTAGTTTAGGAATAATATGCAAGAATACCTATGAAAGGTTGGGTGCAGCTTGGGGCTTTTAAAAGTTCACATTGAGTGTTGAAGCAGCTGAATCGAAAGCCCACATCATGCTATTATCTAAATTTACTCCAACTTCCGATTCTACACAGGAGCTTAAGTTTCGTTGACAACGACCAATCTTGCTAACCAAACCCTAGAAACAAGCACCCATTTTCTGTAAGTTTTGTAAACTGTAAAGGGACAATCAAGCTCGGAAACCTAGGTAATAAAAATTTCAAATGAAAGTGTTATTGGCTTCACAAAACTAGAAAAATCACGACTATGTCATTTTCCCTATAATCCTTACCCTTGGATATTCTTCTCCCAACAAGATATCATTGACAAGCTTCAGCTAAGTGAGAAACAATTGTTTTTGGTATGCATTCATCATTGAATCCACCAGTGTAAAAGATTTTTTGTTGCAAGCCTTTTGCTTGATGGGTTCCTCTTCTCTTTGATTGGCTTTCATGGCCTTTGGTGTCCTTTTGATGACTCAACAACCAAGATTCTTTGCAGGCTGTTCATCTTTAGATCAACAGCATGGGTGGTTTCCTTTGTAATGCTGTGGTCACATTGAGTCCCACTCCTTTCATTCCTTCTCCCCTTTTGGAGGTTTTCCATGCTTTTGTCATGTAGGCAACCTTTGGTAGCATCCAAGGCTTGACACCATTGTGGGCTCCCCTCTTTTTTCCCTCAATAAGATTTTTTGTAATCTCAGCCACACCCTTTTGGTTGTGCGAGCCGTTGATGTTGTGAGTGATTCAATGGTCCAAATCTTGTTGGGCTCTCTTGTGTAAAAAGCTAAACTTTCTTTCAGAGATATTTGTGTGGGAAGCTGCTTCTCCTTGCAGTTACATGAACACAATTATTTCCCACAAAGTTTATTTATCCTTTAGGTCAATGATATCAAGTTGAGCTGGTTAGTCCAGGGCCACTCCAACATACACCTTTACCACTCCAATGACCCATTGCTGCAACCACCATCGAATATCCCTTGTGGGCAGTTGAGATCTCTTCTCGGTTGGCTTCCACAAGCTTCTTTCACTACAGTTATAGATATGCATTCACATGGCAGGCCATCATGGCTCCAAAGGGTGGCAGCCATGATCCTGAGTGCCTTCAAGCAGTCTTTGGTGCTGATTTGATCTCATACAGATCATCAGACAAATGGCATGGTCCTTTTGACATTTGTCCCTTTCCTATTCATTATTCTTTGGTAAATTCTCCTGGGTTCTCTTTAGTTGCCATTGTACAAAGGATTGAACCTGTGGTTGTATAAATATGGGCTGACCCTTTATAAATATCTTTGGGCTTTTGATGAATGGAAGTGCCACTATTTTCTTGCTTTGTCATATCTTGACTTGGAGAGTGCCCCTCGGTAATTTTGTGATTGTGTTTGTGTTTGTTTGCCAGTGACCTCTGTATGGAAGTAAATTGTTTGTGCATATCTGAAAGTTATCAGCCATGACAATGTTAGTTAAGAGAGTTCTATGCACAGGTAATTTTGCAAAAGTAAGTTGGGTCAGGCTTGACCGCAAGTGTTTGCCATTCATGAATGAAGATTGTTTGTGTTGAAAAGAGGACTTAATTGATCGCTGGTCTTTGTTCTATTGCCTCCCTTCTATTTTGTTTCTCTATCCTTAATCCATGGCTAGCCATTACTCCCTTTTTAAACCCTTATTGAGGTCTATCCCTTTGCTTTGTCATGTTAGCTTAGGGGAGATTAGCCATTACATTAATTTTCGTTTTGCATTTTTAGAATGATTCAGATTAGTATTAGGTTAGTAGTAGTATAGAAGAGGACGCCAATCTTCTTAGGGGATTCCTGCATGATTTTGTGAAAATTGGAGCTTTTTAGAGCCAGCAAATCCATGAGCTCAAACATCTTTCTATTGGATCTGGTAAGTGATGATGGGGGTTTAAATTCACATGAGAATCACGGTCCCTCATAATTGTCTAGGTTCTTGGTCTGTCGCCTCGCGAAGATTTATCCCCAACTAACATATTTCGTTAGCCAACATACATAAACAATTTTACACGTCTTATTTCATTTATAATGGAAATATATTTTTTGCAAGAACAATTTTATACATCTTATTTCATTTATAATGGAAATATATTTTTTCCTTGCAAAAGCTAAAGCAGATACACGATAAGGAAACTGATCATTCGAGGTTTCGAGGAATCCACAATTAACAAATGTAAGTACGTGCGTGCATTAAGGTGAAGTACGAGCACTCTAATGTGGGATGTGCAAAAGCTTAGGCAAGAATTAAAGGATCCTAGAAGGTACAATTGATTTTTTTGGAAGCTCGAAACAGAGGCATAGGAGAAGATATTTGGTATAATTTTAAGGCGAGGAAGAAGCCTTCACAATATTATAAATATGAAGAACGCTAAGTTATGTGTGCATTTTAAGTGAAACAGCAATGCCTTGTTATAAAATGAAATAGAATACAAAATTGAATTTTAAAATCAGAAATCAAACATAAATTCAAATCTTTCACATTTGATTAATTTGCTCTCTAAAATTGCTTAAGATGGAAGCAATCGAAATTCAAGTAAAATTTAAATATTAATTTTTGTAATAGTTAGTTATAGATTCAAACTTTGAAGGGAAACAAGGACAAATTCCATGATTAGAGAATATGCAACATACAAGAAAAGGCAAAGCATATGCTTACTATATTATATTTTGATGACACTTTAATCATTTTGGTCAATTGGAAAATAAAGCATAGCCTTAAAAAAAATGTTTTATGTTTTGCTAAGTACATCGACTTGAGTAGTGTGTTATATTTAGTGAGTTTTTTTTATTAATTTAAAGATAATATTATCCTATATCTAATTTGAAATGACATATCAAACTATCTTACAACTTAGGGTTGCCCATTTAATTTCTATTATATATTTTTATGCTTTGGTTGTACCTATATTATAAAAGCTTCTAGGAAGTGAGCAAGCATTTGTGCTTGGTTTACATTACTACAAGGCCATTTGTTTTGAGGTACAAACCCTAAAGGTCACGATTTAGCTTTTATTTTTAATAAAATATATTTATATTAATATTATTTACAAAATAAAATTAACATCCTACTTGTGATAACCACATTATTTACAAGATGTGAGTACAATCTTTCTATATATGCTAAAGAAATCCCAATATACAAGATCTATACAATAAAAAATGGGATTAAACCTCTTGTATATTGAACTATGGATATATCAAATATCTACAATCCCAATATACAAGATCTATATGATAAAAAATGGGATTAAACCTCTTGTATATTGAACTATGGATATATCAAATATCTACAAAATGTTCCTTTCTTGTAAAGTTTAGCTAGTTGATATGAGAGAGAAACTAATTGCTTAAGGAATCTATTAAGGAATTTGAAAAGCATTAGTTAAGTAATCTAAAATGTTACTTTCTTTTTAAGTTTAGTTAGTTGATATGAGAGGGAAATTGGTTGCTTAAGGAATCTATTAAGGAATTTGAAAAGCATTAGTTAAAGTAAACTATTGGACACCATATTTATTTGGTAGAAATATATTTTTCATTCAAAAAGGTATAGTAGTTATATGGAGAAATATGATTGATTACATATCCGTCAATTTAGCAAAAAGCTAAATAATAAATAATCACATAAAGGTAAATGTAGAGGTAACTAGACACAATTGAAATATTTTACTCCTTACAATAGTTACAATAAATAAAATGAGAGGGGATTCAACCACCCAAGGTATCTTTTGAGAAAGATGAACAAGAATTATTGATTTAAAAAAAAATAAAAAATCTAATAGTTGTCATGTAAGCCTTAAATTGCTATCACAAATATATGATGTGGTAAAATAGTTTATCTCCCATTGATGGGTATCTATTAAGAAAGATGAACAAGAATTATTGAATTTTTTTTAAAATGAAATATCTAATAGTGCTCATGTAAGCCTTAAATTGCTATCACAAATATATGATGTGGTAAAATAGTTTATCTCCTATTGATGAGACTTGTGAGACAATGGTGATATATAAGGCATTACTTTTTCCCAAAAGCTTTGTTAATGAGGAAGGAGGGTAAAGGGTGAGAATTCGTAGTGATGGATCTTAATTTTATTGATACCCATTCTCTTGGTACTTTTGTAGTTGTACCTTACATTCTAATGCTTCAAATGAGGATTAAGAAGATGTACTTCTTTTATCTTGGAAATTCATTATTTGTTTTAAAATTGTTTTAGATAACCTTTGAAGAGATAGGAATTGTTTTTTCGTATGACTTTTGCAAGTTCATTGTTTTTTGATGAAAGAAATAATACACATTTCATGTTTATTATTTTTTGTAAGTAAAATTACAATTAAGAATGGGTTAATGCTTCAAATGAGGATGAAGAAGATGTACTCCTTTTACCTTGGAAATTAATTATTTGTTTAAAAATTGTTTTAGATAACCTTTGAAGTGATAGGAACTGTTTTTTCATATGACTTTTGCAAGTTCAATTTTTTTGGTGAAAGAAATAATACCCATTTTATGTTTAATATTTTTTGTAAGTAAAATTACAATTGCACTTAACTAACCTTATTTTTGAGGCTACAGAAGATTAAGCCTCATATATACAAATCTAGTGATATATCAAGAAAGTCCAAAGTATATTTAAGTAGAGCATACCAAACCAAATGACTTCAAGAAGCTTTGAGATATATTAAATAGGTTTTACCAATGTATAATTGTTGAATGCCTTAATTTTTATATGTGCTAATTTCTTAAAAAAAATATAGAAGCATAATTACATGACACTGAAAATTAAAATAATCCAAAAAAACATTAATTATGAACCATTTGAAACCATGAAGTAACTCTTAAAATGATTGTAAATCTAAGAATTTCGCTTCATCAAAGAGATTTCAACATTGTCAACCCAATTGTCAACACAAAAATAATTCACATGTTATGGGTAATTTACTATGCTAAACATAGGTTGATCATACATACGTTTGTTAGAGGGATGCTAGGATGAGGAAACATCTCAATTATTATGGAATAAAATGTGCCTCATAATCACGGACCTTATTTTAGATTCAATGGATTGCATGAAGACTTAACCAATTGACACGTTTTGTGTCTACTTAGGTTTGGGGAGGACACCATATAAAAGATTGTGCAAATTGATTACTTTCAACCAATTGCACGGGGTTAAACACTCAATAGTACATCACGCTTTGGCATAAGAAAACCATTATTAAAGTGTTGCCACTTCAAATATTTGTTTTCAGATTCATTCATATTCGTGAATGGTCTAGTCATATACAAGCTACATTTTATTGCATATGATAAGTGTTGTAGGTATATAAGTGTGGAATTCATCATCCTTGACTCTATCGTATTTGGAACAACCAATAAGCAATGATTATTCTTTCAATTTGGTGTGACTTTATTATCTCGTGCTAATTAAGGTACTGACTTGGTGCTAGATCCTTACATATTTCAAGACATACAAGTATGCCAAATTCTTTGTGTACACATGGATGCATCATCCTAATCATGCCATTTTTTAGCACACTTTTTGTGCCATTGCATCTCCATAAAATGAAGTGTGAAACATATGTAAAAGGAAAAGGTTGATAAGGCTTACAATTTCATAATGACTTTGTCTTAGATCTCGCAAAGTATACATTGATTATTGAAATCAAGATGAAGTGGATAAAAACATGCTAACGTTAACCATATCAAGAAGAGAGAAGGGACATGTTGTAGCACAAGGAAAATTCATAGGTTAAGCAATTCAAAGCGTAATTTAAACTAAACCCAAGCTAAATAATCAAGAACAATGGAAAACAATAAAAACATACATAAATGAATGATTTTACCAAACATCCATGTAATTCCATGAATCACCTCTATTACTTTTCTCCATTTCGCTGTAGTATGATACTTGCCCTCAGATTAAGTATGCAAATATGGCCTCATGATAATGATAATATCGAAACATTGAAGATTCTAAAGTTGCTTCCAAAACTCATAAGATTTTGAGAGGAGTAATAATGATAGAGGTAAAGCCAATTTATAGAAGGGTGATCCCACAATACTGGTTTACAATTTTTGGCCAAACTAGACACAATTTTTTTTTTAAACTAAATTTTCACTTTTGGACACCCATAGCGGCTAAACCGTGAGGAATTTGAAGATGATGCAAACTAGAGTTTCACGACATTTTGTCTGTAGATTCTAATTTTTTTTTTCAAAAATTTTGGAATCAAATTGCACTTCTTTTTCTATCTCCCTCGAAAACTAGTTTTTTTCAGAAAACAACATTTTTAAAAAGTGACACTCACCGTATAACACATAAATTTTTTTTCATGAAGGATAAAATTCTAATTCTTTCAAATTTAGATTTGTAACTTTGATATCTAGTGCTTCCGCTTGGTTAGATAGTTTTTTATTGAATATATATTTTTAATCAAGTTTTGAAGTTAAACCAATTACAATTTAGACATAGTGCAACCGTATAATGCATAATTTTTTTTTGTATGAAGGATAAAATTCTAATTGTTTTAAATTTAGACTTGTATCTCTGATATTTAGTGCTTCCACTTGGTTAGATAGTTTTTTATTGAATATTTTTTCTTTAATCAAGTTTTGAAGTCAAACCAATTACAATTCAAACATAGTGCGACCGTATAACGCATAACTTTTTTTGAATGTATCGAGATTCATTTTTTTTTTGTTGGATCAAGGACTTCAATATCTGGTGCACTCATATTTTTCAATTTTTTTTGATAATCTATTTTTTTCCACATGTGCAGAACAAAGAGCTTGATTTTCAGTGAAAAACTTATGTTTAATAAAACTAAAAAAATAAATACACAATAAAACCAAAACATATTAAAATTATATTCATTGGATAGCTCGTTCTGAGGACTACCTAATTCCAGTTGGGTCTGTGAAGTCTCCACCATTTTCATCTTCAACCCGAGCTCCAAAGTGCAAATTTTTTTTTTTTTTGAACAAGGTAAAAAATTAGGGGAAAGGGGGTTTGCTCAAACCAGGGCGGGTTTGATCAAACCCCCAAAGGTTCGAGCAAAGCAGGGTTCATTCAAACCCCCTTCCACAAAGGGGTTTCCATTTGTTTTTTTGGCCGATTGGTCCATACATGCATTAAATGGGTTCACTCGAACCTTGGTTCAGGCGAACCCTCTTTTGGTTAACCCCCAAAACGATTTTTTTTGGCATGGGGTCATTTTTTACAAGTTTTCCTTCCTCATTTGAATTGTAAACCACTTTTGTGGGTTTATCCAAAAATTATGAATTTCGAATGATAGGCTCAAATTAAAAGATAAATTGACAATTAAGATTAAAAGATGTGACATGCAATAGGATTAGTGTAAGTGATAAAAGCATAAATGGTGGAGATTAAATTAAATAACAATTTAATCTTTAGTGGAAATTGGTCGAGACACAAAAGAATAAAGATTGCATGTAAAAGATAAAGATTGACATGGATAGAAGATAAGAATAAATTAATTAAATAATTAAAGTTATTTAATTAATAGAGGTTTGCACGTAGAAGATAAGATTTAATCTAGATAATAGACTGTTAACATAGAAAGTCTGTTCGTTAAAGATAATTAGATATTATCTTACCAAAACTAAATGATCAATTTAGATGTAGACATAAGTGATAAATGACTAATTAGATAACAAATAGATTATCTAATTATAAAGGAATATGCTATGAATAAATATTTTTATTCAACATTCAAGATTTTGAGATTAAATTAAATAAACAAAGATTTATTTAATTAAAGGGAGAAAAGGATAAGGAATAATTAAATAATTTAAAATGATTATTTAATTATAGTTGAAAGTGTTATAAAACTAAATTAAATAATAATTTATTTAATTTTAGAAAGAAGATAAATTTAATTAGCGACGTAATTAAATAAATAATGTTTATTTAATTAATCAAGGAAGAATAAAGGTAAAAATGAATTAATTAAATAATTAAAGTTATTTAATTAATAGAGGACAAATGACTTTAAAAAACAATTAAACAATTAACATTATTTAATTATGAAAATGAAGATAAGAATTATAACGAAAATTATAGTCGCAAACCTAGGACAATTTTAGGTGTCTACACATCTAACAATCACTTAAAGGATGAGGGTGATGTAGAGTGAAGGGGAATGTGAAAGCAAGGAAGCGCTATGGAGTAAGAAGGGGATGAAACAATGACATACAAAATAGAAACAAAAATAAATAAAGAAACAAATAGATTCAATTTTAAAGTTAAAAAAAACTAAAAGAATATGAAGAAATTTCTTAGGAAGATGGGGATTATCAACACACTTAAAAAGGTGAGCCCCAATCAACCAAGTGGCATAGATCAAAATTATTTTAAGAAGCTTGGAAGTCACTATAGGTAATAAAAACAAGTGAAGAGTCCCAACAAGATAGTCTAGTAAAAAATTAAAAAAGTTAATCATTGTTTGTGAAAGCCTTTGTCATTTAGTTAATTTTGTATGGTTGTCATTTAATTAACTATATATGGTATTATTTGTGAATGTCTTCAATTATTTAATCTTATTTTAGTCCTACATTAATAAAAAAATTATGAAAAAAAAACATTTTTGAAGAGTGAATTATGGTCAAGGGGTTCATTCCCTAAAAAATGATTCAAAAAAATCTTAAATATGGTTACTCCATAGGAGGGCTAGAGGAAAAATCCCATGCGGGGCATTTATATTCGAAATACAAATGCTATAAAAGTTTTTTTTTATATATATGTGTGTGTGTGTGTTTCAAAACATACTAAATTAAAACATGATGAATATAGACAAGTAATATCAACTTTCAAATCCATTCCATGTCCATTTCCTTTTCCAAATTTTCCCCTTCCTCATTAGAACCCAAATTTGTAGGGACAACAATGAAGGACTAGTTGACCTTTGAAGCTTCAGACACACTAAAAACAACCTTGAGAAATTCTACACCCCACCTAGCCTTCTTCTTGTGCTCGTTCTCATCATGGCCGTTGTGATCATAAAGTCTTCCTATGGGCCATTATATGGTCGATGAATCATAAGCCAAGTGTCAAAGTTTAACAAGAAATCCAATCCTAAAATGATAGCATCCAAAACCTCTTTCAAGCCTCCTCGTTGGCGTTGAATAATCGATGTCTCCACCACTATCCTAATATCATCTTTTGCCTCATCCAATCTAACAACATGATAATCATTATTGAAGAAATATCAATATTTACTCTTACTTGTGAGAAGTAGATTAAAAAACATCACCCAATCCCATGCAGATAGCATGCAGGAGAACCATTGACCGCATTTTGAAGATCCTCTTTAGCTCGAAGTTTGTAATTTGGGCTTTGAATGCACTTTTCCTCTTCTTAGCTATGAGACAAACCATAGAGTCCATCTTTGCCTCCCAATGGAAATGGTTGGTGAAACAACTAATATCTCAAGAATCTTTGTACTTGGCATGGTTATGATTGTCAATTGTGAAGTCCCTTTTGCACCTCTCCCACTATCCATGAGCGAGCTAACCCCCTAACCATTATTGTTCATGATTGCAACTTCAATTTCGAGCATGGGTGCAAACCACGCCTTCCGACTCTAACATGTCCCTCACTTCCATAGTGTTTGGGAAGAAGTATCCATGTGACATGTTTATTGGCACATTCACATATTTATCAGCCTCGACATTAGCCTCTAAAAAAATATAAGAGACCTTAAAATCAACCAATAGATTCAATAACCAATACTTCACTAAAATATTTTCAATCTTCTTAACTTGGAGTCAAACCGATTTCTTATAACATTTATGATTATGAAAAATACAAAATTAATATCTTAAAAAAAACTAAAAGATAAGAGTCCCATATCATTAGATTATTAAATGACTCCCCTTATCTTATAATTACCACCAATATATATTTTTAGTGCTAAGTAATCCCTACTTAATAACTACTACTAATATATAGACATAAAATTATCATCGATATAATTAACTACTCATGAACATTATCTTGGAATAACTCAAACCATATAAAATTAAAACCCATAGACTATAAATAACATAATACTTGGAGTTGATGTCTATATAATAGCCATAGCATCCCAAATGCTAACATCGAAGTTAAACATGCAATCATTTTGAAAAAAGTGTCAACTTTTGAATTAATATTAAATATTATTAATTTGCAAGCTTCTTTATTTAATTTATAAGTTTCTAGACATAATATATCCATTTAATGTAATGAAAATCTTATCTCTTGTAAAGGAAGGGCCACAACTTACGAGGTTTCTTGGTGCTTTCAAGACATGCCCATCTTGAGTTCTTCTAATCCTTGAGATGCCCAACCCCACTTGCTTGGGTTTGTCACCCTCCACATACCATTATACCCCTTGACCTCGTATAAGCTTCTATTATAATATATATACTTCTATAGTTTCCTATGTTGAATTTCCTTACTCTTTATTTAAACCATTAAGAGTCACTACATTTTTTATGTTTTAATATAATTAATGTGAGTAGCCACATAGAAGTGGAAAGGGTGGACAACTATCAACTAACATTATGTTAAATTAAGCATAATTATTCCCTATCAATTTATAAAAAAAACATTATTATCCTAGGATTGAAGGTTTATCCTCGTATAGTTGTCATTATTAATCATGAGAAGATTCCCTTTTTGCAAGTTGGGTATATGACCTTCAAATATATAGTTTACTAATGTTTTCAATGCTATCATTATCCATATGGGCCTTGCTTCATTGACCTTCGCTTTGTTATATTATAGAGGAATCTTTGACAATTGTTTTTAAGGCTTGAAATACAATGATAGCTCAATTATTGCTTGTTTAGTTCCTCCACATCACTCTTCTTGTATCATTTCTAGTTTAATACTAACACAACCAAGTCTAAGTTTAGACCATATGCATTTGAAACTTTATATGGGAAGTGTCTGTCTTTTTCAAATATGAAAATTATATTGTACACACTTATTAATGTTAATGCACTGACTTCCTAATGTTCTTGCAAAGGCAAAGACAATAAGAAAAATCCAGTGGAAAATATCTTATATTCATTGACTTAAATAAATTCTAAATCATTAAGACAAATTATAAATTAATTTAGTGGTTGTAAAAATATTATTTTTTCTCTTTGGTTTTTTTCTTAATTATAATGAAACTTTTTTCCCATGAAAAAGTCTAATAGTAATTGAATTGATAGGACAATATATAATACCCATAAACTTTTATTGACTTTTACAATGTATGTACACATTATAGACATTTTGTAGATTTAGTGGAACCCATGAAACAATTTTGTCACAAGTAATAGTCTTTGATGGCACTTTCACATTAATATGTGAAGAGTGCTTCCAAGTTTTTAAATGTATAATTGAGAAATTATGTTTAATAAATAATAAAGTCAATTAAATTTAGATATATTTATGCTAAGTAATTTTTAATTTTTAATTGAAGTTGAATGGTTCATAAAGATTTATTAATGATCAAGTGTTGTTGAATGTAAGATTTGTAATGTTATAAAAAGATAAGACAAAATCACACCTCTAGATAATTAAATATCCCTTTAATTTTAAATTCTTAATTAAAAATTGACTATTCTTACACCTATAATTCATATTCTCAATACCAATCAAATACTAACATAATTAAAAATATTTATCTTCTCATAAAAATAATATATCTTTGATTTTTTAAAGATAATCATTGAACCATTAAAAATGCTAAAAATAAAAAATATTAAATAAAGTGAAGTAGACATTACTTTAGTTTTAAATTATTTAACATTGAAAGCTCACACAAATCATCACCTTGAGAAGATGAAGATGAAGGGAATCTGACCTTGATTTCAACTCATCTTTGAAATGATATTTTAATAAATTTATTTTACGTGAGAAAACTATTTAACTTTTCTAATCAATTAAGTGCCTTTTTATCTAAAGTAATGTTATTTAATTTACGAAGGAAACTATATTTTTTTTTCCTATAAAATTCATATTTAATTACAATCAAATGCATTTTCAACTGTGCTGTGTCACTCGATGTGTCCTTGCATAAAACACTTAATTATTATGACATTTTTTCTTGTTTTAAAAAAATATTTTTGCAAAGATTTATTTCCCAAAGTTGGTGGTTTATTAAATCTGAAAACAATTTTAAGAAATCCATTCAAAAGTGTTAGAATTGTGTAAAAGGAAAACAACATCGTTTATATAAATACAAATTAAATCTGTACAATTTAAATGAATTAAATGTAATATGTAATTAGTTTTTGGATAAAAGAATATATTGTTGAAGATTTTGATAATTGATTTTTATCAATGTATCAAAAAAAGCGTCCAAAATAGATAAATGTTTTACAATCTGTAAATTAATTGTCTTGCTCTAATTTAAATCCATAATTGTAGAGAATCGATTGTGGTTTTTGTGGAATTGGACTTGGACCCATTGAAGTGAACTACTAAAGTATTAACAACTAATTCTGGTAATCCTAGGTAATTTTTAAAATTTAAAATTCAAATTTAAATTGTGTTGACTACTAAAGTATTAACAACTAATATAAATATGCCTTAGCTCAATGTAGCTATGTTTGAAGGGGTGGTGTGTACAAACCTTGTTTGGGAACTTGCTAGGTAAGGATTGATTCTTCTTTGGTCAAGCTTCTAAGTGAACTACCTCAATATTTTTTGAATGATAATCAACAACAATAGGCAAGGATGCAGTATGGTTAGGATGATGATGAAGTTAGGATGCTCTATGATTTTATGTTATTATGCTTTTATATGAATTATCTTTTGATGATTCTTAGATGATTTGTAAATGAACAAGGAATGTTCTTAATACAAAACATAGCACACAAATCCACACAAACTTGCTTTAGGTTGGCTCATAATGGCTAGTGAATGTTGGTATAAAGGTCCCATCAACCTTGTAAATATCATGTAATTTAATTACTCCTAGTATTGTTTGTAATTCACTCATAAGGGATGGAAGGTTTCACCGACAGTGGTAATTAAGTTTTTATTGGCCCTGGTAATTACCATTTTATCGATAGGGAGTTACTGTGTTACTTTTACTGGATAGTTGTCATGGTAATGGCAAAAATGGTCAAATAAGAGATTCTAGGCATCCACATTGGGAATATTGCATTATGACATATTATGAGATCCATCATAAGTTGTAAGAGTATCTATGATAACAATGACATCTGTCATAAGATTTTATGACAACTATGACATCTATGATGGAATATTTGCTATCTTGGTCCCTAGGCGCCCATGTATGGAAGATGCCTTATGATAGCTGCAAGAGCATCTGTAAGAGGTCATTATGAGCCGCATGTGATGATTCCAAGGTGGTGGCATGAGGTTTAAACCAATTTGGATGCCATTCTTCATGTATTGTGTTATTCTTTATAATAGGTGCTTGGATGTGAAGTTTGGCGTGTGATTCTTCATCAAGTTTTCTTTGCAAGGGTTATGTTGCCGGATTAAAGGTTGAAGAGGAGTTAGAGTGGATGTATTGTAAACATATTTTCTATTAATACAAGCTATTCATCTCTTCTTTGGTGGATTTTTTTTCCTGAAAGGGTTTCTCCATGTTAAACACTGTGTTTTGTGTTCAATTTTGTGTTCAAGTATATTTCATTGTTATTGTTGATTTAAACTCCATATGGTTAACACTATTAGATCTGATTTACAATAATTTTAAGATTCTATTATTGCTATTCACCTTTTATTTTTCTAACATTTGGTATCAGAGCCTGGCTAGTTCTGTGTCTTGGGTGGTAGAATGAAGGTTTTTTGAGCTATAGTGGGAGTTTGGTTGATCTATTTTTTGCAATTTTTTGTGTTAAACCATGGTTGCAACTTCTTCTTGTTTGGACATAGGAAAATTTAATGGAGTGGAATTTGAGTTGTGAAAGCTGAAAATGGAGGATCTCCTTGAAGAATGAGATCAATGGGTGGCTGTAACAAATGAAAATAAACTTGAGAAAATGAGTGATGGAGATTGGGAGAAGATGGATAAAAAGGCACATGGTACTATTAGATTGTGTCTTTATGATTCTGTTCTCCTAAATGCATCAAAGGAAAAGACTGCACATGCTTTGTGGAACCAAATAGGTGAGATCTATCAAGCAAAATGTCTAGTAAATAAACTCTACTTGAAGAAAAAGTTGTTTTCTCTTAAGATGAAGGAAGGTGAATCAATAGCCAAGCATTTAAAGTCTTTTAATTTGGTTTTGAGTCAACTAGCCTCTATTGATGTTAATGTTGAAGAAGAAGATAAATGCATTATGCTTCTTTGTTCTTTGCCTGAATCATGGGATAATTTTGTACTTGCTATCATTGCTAACATCGAAGATCCAAAGATGGATGCTCTTGTAGCAACTTTGTTGTCATGGGAAATGAGGAAAAAGGATATGGATAATTTAGGTGATGCTCTCAATGTTAGGGGAAGGCCCAAAGAAAGAGGGTCTAAAGGAGATAAGAATGGGCCTAAGAACAAGTCTAAGGGAAGATCTAAAACTCTTGGGAAGAAGAACAATGTGAAATGCTGGAACTGTGGAAAAAGAGGACATCTGAAGAAGGAATGTTGAAATCTAAAGAAACAAGTTGATTCCTTCATGGAGAAATCCTCAAACTTAGGTGATGAAGCTTTAGTTTCTTCTCTTCATATTATGGCTAATGAACACTGGTTAATTGATTTAGGATGCTCATTTCAGATGACTCCTCATAAGGAGTGGTTTTCCACATATGAAAAATACAATGCAGGCGAAGTCTACCTTGGTGATAACTCTTCATATCCTATTGTCGGAAAGGGAAAGATTTAGTTGTGTTTTAGTGATGGGAGGATTAAAACCCTCCTTCATGTTTTACATATTCCTAGATTAGCTAGAAATTTGATTTCAATTTTGAAGTTGAATTATTCAGGATTGTGCATGTAACATTTGATAAGCATGGTTGCAGATTGGTAAGAGGAAATTTGGTGATAGCAAGAGGAACAAGGAAGGGGACTCTATTTAGGCTCGAATCCACTACTGTTGTTAACTCTACCAATGTGATTGAAAAATATGAAAATACTTGTATGTTGTGGCATTGTAGATTGAGCCACATGAGTGAGATTGGTTTAAAGACCATTTTGAATAAAAAAATTATTAGACAATTTTTCCTATTGTGATGAGAGTTTTGATTTAACATCGTGTGTTTGGTAAACAAAACATATAATCTTTTCCTTTAGGCAGTACTAAATCTAAGAATAAATTGGAAATTTTCATTCAAATCTATTTGGTCCTATGTCCATGTAGAATCAATTGGAAAATCTAGATATTTTTCTCCTTCATTGATGTTACAAGATATACCTGGTTATATTTTATGAGGCAAAAATTTGAAGTTTTCACTAAGTTTAAAGAATTTAAAGCCTTAGTTAAAAAGCAAATAGATTGTAATATTAAGGTTTTGAGGTCTGATAATGGAGGGGATTACTGTTCTAAGTAATTTGACGGATTTTGTAAGCATGCATGAATTGTTAGATAAAAAAAACTCCTTACACTCCTCAACAGAATGGAGTGGCATAAAGGATGAATTAGACAATTATGGAAAGAGCCAGAAGTATGCTAAGTAGTTCATGACTTGAAAAATTCTTTTGAGCAGAAGCTGTAAGTACTGCTTGTTATTGTTGAATAGATCTCCTTGTAAGGCTCTTGAAACAACACCTTATGAAATTTGGATAGGTAAGAAACCTTTTGTTTCACATTTAAGAGTATTTGGATGTGAGGCTTATGTTCATGTGTCTAAAGAAAAATGAACTAAGTTGGATCCAAAAATTGAAAAGTGCATTTTCATTGGATATGGTGATAATGTAAAAGGTTACAAGTTATGGAATCCTCCAACCAAGAAAATATCCTTTCTAGAGATGTGATTTTTAGGGAACTTAGTGTTATTTATGATCCTGAACAACCAAAAGATAAGGAAAAGAGAGTGCATTTGAAATTAAATAAGAAGATGCACCTCAGGAAGAAAAAAGAGTTGGACTTGAGGATGAGGAGGAAGAAGATGAGGTTTTAGATGAATTTATTGATCAACCAAAGAACATGAGGAAGAAAATAAGGAAGAGGTTGAGAAAGGTCAAGGACAACAAGAGCCTCATACTCCTATTCTCAGAAGGTCCATAAGACAACGAAATCTAGTTTACAGGTATAGACCACCATATTTTTGTTGTATATTTACTTTATTGAGTACTGACAATGAACCTAGACCTTTCAGGGAGGCTCTCTTTAGAGGAAAGTGAGTCTTGGTTGCAGGACATGCAGGAGGAGATGATGGCATTAGATAATTGTAACACCTATGATCTTGTTAGTTTTCCCAAAGGAAGAAAGCCCATCAAATGTAAATAGGTATTCAAAAATAAATTTGGAGAAGATGGTCAATTAGAGTGGTATAAGGCTAGATTAGTGGCTAAAGTCTACTCCCAGAGAGAGGGAGTTGATTTTGGTGAAATTTTCTCTCTTGTTGGTAAATTAACTTCTATTACATAGAATGATGTTATGGCACGTGAAGGAGAACGTGTTGCAGAGTGAGGGCACGAAGGAGAACACGGCGGCATAGGTCACGTGTGGTGCGTAGGCCAGAGATGGCCAAAGAGAAAATGTTGGGCTGAAGGGCCAAAACAGCCAATGTCAAGTGGATTGAGGGTCGTGCAGAGTTGATGGCAAGGTCAAGGAGAACCGAACGCAAAAAACTACGACATAGAGATCACAGATTGGGAGACTTCCGATGGGTGGGTTTATTCCTGTTGCAAATGCTATCTCAGTTGATCTGAAAGCTAAGACGGTAGAGGAAATTGATCATAATTCTTCCTTTTTCTCCTCACATGGGGTGATTTGTCGCTTTAGGGGTTTTTGGCCTACCCTCCCTCAGCTGCACTCCTAGATCTCAAAAGAATGGGAGCCTTTAATTACTGGTAAAATTCATATTTTCCCCATTGCTAAGGGGTTTTTTGTTGCTAAGTTTGACAATGCTCAGGATAGAAACAAAATTTTATGTGATCACTTTTTTAGCTGTGGGGACAAATTTCTGTTGATGATTAAGCCTTGGCTTGCTGATTTCAACCCTTCTTCTGAAACTTTCAATAAGATCCCGATTTGGGTTCAGCTTCCTAATCTTCCTCTCCATTTATGGGCTGATCCTCTTTTAGAGGATGTGGGTTAGGTTCTTGGAGATTTTTTGTTGGTGGATGATGAATCCTTTGATATTTTTCACTCCACCTTTTCCCACATATTATTTGAAATGGATGTTTCAAAAGGGTTGCCTATTGAGATCTTACTTAAAACTTCTAAGGGTTCTTGGGTCCAATCTTTGGACTATGAAGGGATTCCCTTCCGATGTAGAAGATGTTTTAAAATTGGTCATGCTGTTACACAATGTGGATTTGAGAAAAAAATAATGATGACTACATGGTGGAAAGGTGCTTCTCAACAACATTATACTATTGAGAAGAAATCTGAGCAACTTAGGAGTTTTTCTGAGGTGGTTGCTTTGGAATCACAGGGCCTAGGGGCATCCTCTCTAGATGTCTCAAATGGTGGGGTTTCTAATGTTGTGCAAGACTACAATGTTGAAACCCCTAAAGTGAAAGAGATTGAGCCTATGGCTGCCACTTCTGGTGATAGTGCTCTGACTATCATTTCAGGTGGCTCTCCTAATATGGCCACGTCTGAATGAAGGAACACTAATCAAATCTCGAAGACTAGGGCTGCAAGCATTCTTTTTCAGGATAATGGTGCGCTGGCTTGGCTTGGTAAGGAAACACAAGTGGAGGAGGGCTGGATTACTGTAAAGGGAAAGAAAGAAAAATCCTCTAAGCCTTCTTTTGACATGACTCTCCGCTCCCACAAGAGTAATTCTAAATGTAAATATTGATGGTTCTTGTTTGGGGGCTGGTTTTTGGTTGTCTGTGCTTTCATGTCTTTATGTTAAGACAACTTTCCAGTTGAGGGTTCCAGATCCATTCAAAATCTGTTTGTAAAGGGTTTTGGGTCCCTTCAAAACCCGTTTTATCCTCTATCAAAAACTTCTATTAGATTCTTATTATCTATTGCTGTTGCTTGTGATAAATTGAGATAGAGCAAATAGATGTTAAAACTACTTTCTTGCATGGGGATCTTGAGGAGGAGATTTATATGTGACAACCTGATGGTTTTTTTGTGAAGGGAAAATAAAAATTGGTTTGCAAGTTAAAGATATCTTTGTATGGTTTGAAACAATCACCCAGGATGTGGTATCAAAATTTTGATGCTTTTGCATTAAAGTTGTGTTTTCTTAGGAGTGAAGAGGATCCGAAAGGAAAGAAATGATAAAGTAGAGGAGATTGTACAAAAGCTAGGATTTATTCCAGTGGTTGAAGGAGTAACTGTTGACACCACTGCTCCAAAAAAAAATGTAGAAGTGTAGACAGATGATGCTCAACATGAGCATGGCATAAATGTAGATACTGCATAGGAAAACACTCCTCCGGAAGTGGAGGACATGAAAAAAGGAGATGAATAGGATGCAATGATTAGAGAAGACATTGCAAAGGAGAATACCATTACTTCTCCTCTAACACAAGAAGAAACTACTCCTCCGACCAATACTGAAAACATTGTAGAGGAAGAGAATGCAAAGAAAGATGATAATGAAGAAAAAGGTGATGAGGAGAAAGAAGAAGAGCATAAGGAGGAAGATGAAGACAAGGCTAATGATGCATCCAAAGATGAAAAAAAGATGAACTAGTTGACTCCAATACTACAGAGGATAAGGGAAAGGTTGTAGAAGCAACAAAGACTCCTAGCGAATCTTCTAGATCCTCCTAAGATCCTCTGAAAAATCTATTGAGAGTACAACCTAGTTTTCAACTAGTTGTGTCAACAAAACTGTTGCAACTGCCAATGCATCAAGGAAATGTTGATATGGAGAAGATATCTCCCATCCATAAGCTTCAACTAGGAGACATGTTTCACGCATCCACCAGAAAAGATAATTGAAACACATTAGAAAAGTGGAGAACTGATGGAAGAAGTAGTCAAAGTATTCCAAGAGATCATACCTAGATCAAATGTTGACATGACACTATCTGGTATGGAAAACTTCAAATTGTTGATTGATTCCTTTAAGACTTATGCATCTATATTGAAGGAAGAAGTTGGGAAAGAAGTGGAGAAAAGAATGAATGATAAGAAAATGCTAGAAATAATTGAGATATGTGCCATTGCACACAAGAAATTTTCAAAGTTGTTAAAGGATGTGTAGATGAGGCAAAGGCCTTGTGTCGATACAACATGAAGTAGCTTAGAGCCACATAGATCATAAATAAGGAGATGGAATCTATTGAGTCCCAAATCAATGCTGCCTCTAGTGCATATGACCTAGTTGTTGACCTCACCAAAATAACAAGGAACACAATTGAAGCTCTACACAAGAAATTATTCCAACTACAAGTGCAAAAATAACATATCATCCCATAGTTTTGAGAGGTAAGGGATATGGTCAATACCAAATTTGTACTTATTTAAAAATCTCTTCTCAATTTTGATAAAACAAAGAAGATGAATCTAGTACTTGCTACATCGGAAGGAGAAGAAATTTTATTTAAAGAGTTTGAAACATAGAATAGGTTGCTTGCAAAGGATAAGTGTGAATGGGAAGATGGAAGGCAAGCCTAGGAAGATCATTTCAAGAAGTTACAGGTGTCAACCACCTTTGGTTGACTCATTCTTTATATTTTTATGCATTTATGTTAAGATTCTTTGTAAATATGCAGACAATATAAATAAAATTTTCAGTACTATTTTGGTTTTTGCTCTGGTACATGACTCAAGGGGAGTCAATTCATTATTTTCCAACTATATATATGACTACATGATTTAGGGGGAGTTCTGGTAAGAGTCAAAACATTTTGTATAGGCACCCTTTGCTCTTGATGTCAAAGGGGGAGAGTATTTTTGGCATGTTTCCATCAATGACAAAGGGGGAGATTGTTGAAGTTTGTCATTGATGATGCTGTTTGGAAACACGAGCATGGATGGTACATAACAACGTGATGTAGTGTTGTCATTGATGTCAACATTGTTGTGGATCATTTTGATTAATCCTGATAGGTTTTTAAGATGTTAAGGAAGACATTTGTAATTCATATTTAATTACAATCAAATGCATTTTCAACCATGCTGTGTCATTCGATGTGTCCTTGCATAAAACACTTAATGATTATGACATTTTTTTATTGTTTAATTTTTTTTTTGTAAAGATTTATTTCCCAAAGTTGGTGGTTTATTAAATCTGAAAACAATTTTAAGAAATCCATTCAAAAGTGTTAGAATTGTGTAAAAGGAAAACAACATCGTTTATATAAATACAAATTAAATATGTACAATTTAAATGAATTAAATGTGATATGTAATTAGTTTTTGGATGGAAGAATATATTGTTGAAGATTTTGATAATTGATTTTTATCAATGTGTCAAAAAAAGCGTCTAAAATAGATAAATGTTTTACAATCTGTAAATTAATTGTCTTGCTCTAATTTAAATCCATAATTGTAGAGAATTGATTGTGGTTTTTGTGGAATTGGACTTGGACCCATTGAAGTGAACTACTAAAGTATTAACAACTAATTCTAGTCATCCTAGGTAATTTTTAAAATTTAAAATTCAAATTTAAATTGTATTGACTACTAAAGTATTAACAAATAATATAAATATGCCTTAGCTCAATGTAGCTATGTTTGAAGGGATGGTGTGTACAAACCTTGTTTGGGAACTTGCTAGGTAAGGATTGATTTTTCTTTGGTCAAGCCCCTAGGTGGAGTACTTCAATATTTTTGAACAATAATCAATGAAAATAGGCAAGCATGCAATATGGTTAGGATGATGATGAAATTATGATGCTCAACGGTTTTATGTTATTATTATTTTATATGAATTATCTTTTGAAAATTCTGAGATGATTTGTAAATGAAGAAAGCATGTTCTTAAACACAATAGCATAGCACACAAATCCACACTTACATGCACTAGATTGGCTCATAATGGCTAGTGAAAAGGTCAACACAATTTAAATTTTAAAAATTACCTAGGATGACCAGAAAATAGGGTCCAAAACAAATAAATGTTTTAAAGTTTTTCAATTAATTGTCTTGCTTTAATTTAAATCCATAGTTATAGAATTGATTGTGGTTTCTAAGGAATTGGACTTGGATCCATTGGAGTGAACTGCTACAATATTAACAACTAATATAGATATGCCTTAACTCAATGTAGCTATGATTGAAGGCGTGGTGTGTACAATTTTTTTTTGGGAACTTGCTAGGTAAGGATTGATTCATCTTTGGTCAAGCTCCTAAGTGGACTACTTCAATATTTTTGAACAATAATCAACAACAATATGCAAGGATGCCATATGGTTAGGATGATGATGAAGTTAGGATGCTTTATGATTTTATGTTATTATGCTTTTATATGAATTATCTTTTGATGATTCTTAGATGATTTATAAATGAAGAAGGAATGTTCTTAATACAACAACATAGCACACAAATCCACACAAACTTGCTCTAGGTTGGCTCATAATGGCTAGTGAATGTTGGTATAAAGGTCCCATCAACCTTGTAAATATCATGTAATTTAATTACTCCTAGTATTATTTGTAATTCACTCATAAGGGATGGAAGGTCTCACCGACAGTGGCAATTAAGTTTTTATTGACCTTAGTAATTACCATTTTATCGACAGGGAGTTATTGTGTTACTTTTACTAGATAATTGTCATGGTAATGGTAAAATGGTCAAACAAGAGATTCTAGGCGTCCACCTTGGGAATATTGCATTATGAAATGTTATGACATCTGTCATAAGTTGTAAGAGCATCTATGACAAAAATGACATTTTTCATAAGATTCTATGACGACTATGACAACATCTATGATGTAATATTTACTATCTTGGTCCCTAGGAACCCATGCATGGAAGATGCCTTATGATAGCTGTAAGAGAATCTGGAAGAGGTCATTATGAGCTGCATGTGATGATTCTAAGGTGGTGGCATGAGGTTTAGACCAATTTGAATGCCATTCTTCATCTAAATTGTGTTATTCTTTATAATAGGTGCTTGGATGTGAAGTTTGGAGTGTGATTCTTCATCAAGTTTTCTTTGCAAGGTTTATGCTATCGGATTGAAGGTTGAAGAGGAGTTAGAGTGGATGTATTGTAAACATATTTGTTGTTAATACAAGCTATTCATCTCTTCTTTGGTGGATTTTTTTCCCGAAAGGGTTTCTCCACATTAAACTCTGTTTTGTGTTCAACTTTTTATTCTTATATTTCATTGTTATTGTTGATTTAAACTCCATATGGTTAACACTATTAGATCTGATTTATAGTAATTTTAAGATTCTATTATTGCTGTTCACCTACCATTTTTCTAACATTTGGTATCAGAGCCTAGCCAGTTCTGTGTCTTGGGTGGTAGAATGAAAGTTTTTTGAGCTATAGTGGGAGTTTGGTTGATCTATTTTTTGCAGTTTTTTGTGTTAAACCATGGTTGCAACTTCTTCTTGTTTGGACATAGAAAAATTTAACGGAGTGGAATTTGAGTTGTGGAAGCTGAAAATGGAGAATCTCCTTAAAGAATGAGATCAATGGGTGGCTGTAACAAATGAAAAGAAACCTGAGAAAATGAGTGACAAAGATTAGGAGAAGATGGATAAAAAGGAATGTGGTACTATTAGATTATGTCTTTTCAATTCTGTTCTCCTAAATGTGTCAAAGGAAAATATTGCACATGCTTTGTGGAACCGGATAAGTGAGATCTATCAAGCAAAATTTTTGGTAAATTAACTCTACTTGAAGCAAAAGTTGTTTTCTCTTAAGATGAAGGAAGGTGAATCAATAGCCGAGCATTTAAAGTCTTTTAATTTGGTTTTGAGTCAACTAGCCTCTATTGATGTTAATGTTGAAGAAGAAGATAAATGCATTATGCTTATTTGTCCTTTGTGTGAATCATGGGATAATTTTGTACTTGCTATCATTGCTAACATCGAAGATCCAAAGATGGATGCTCTTGTAGCAACTTTGTTGTCACAAAAAATGAGAAAAAAAGGCTATGGATAGTTCAGGTGATGCTCTCAATGTTAGGGGAAGGCCCAAAGAAAGAGGGTCTAAAGGAGATAAGAATGGGCCTAAGAACAAGTCTAAGGGAAAATCTAAAACTCTTGGGAAGAAGAACAAAGTGAAATGTTGGAACTGTGGAAAAAGAGGACATGTGAAGAAGGAATGTAAAAATCCAAAGAAACAAGTTGATTCCTTCACAGAGAAATCCTCAAACTCAGGTGATGAAGCTTTGGTTTCTTCTCTTCATATTATGACTAATAAACACTAGTTAATTGGTTCAGGATGCTCATTTCAAATGAATCCCCATAAGGAGTAGTTTTTCACATATGAAAAAATATGATGGAGACGAAGTCTAGCTCGGTGATAAATCTTCATATCCTATTGTTAAAAAGGGTAAGATTTAGTTGTGTTTCAGTGATGGGAGGATTAAAACCCTCGATGTTTTACATATTCCTAGATTAGCTAGAAACTTGATTTCAGTTTTGAAGTTGAATGATTTGGGATTGCATGTAAAATTTGATAAGCATGGTTGCAGATTGGTAAGAGGAAATTTGGTGATAGCAAGAGGAGCAAGGAAGGGGAATTTTTTTAGGCTTGAAGCCACTACTATTGTTAACTCTACCAATGTGACTAATTTTTTTGAAAATACTTGTATGTTATGGCACCATAGATTGGGACACATTAGTGAGATTGGTATAAAGACGATTTTGAATAAAAAAGTTGTTAGATGGTTTTTCCTATTGTGATGAGAGTTTTGATTTAACATTGTGTTTTTGGTAAACAAAACATAAAATCTTTTCCTTCAGGCAGTACTAAATCTAAGAATAAATTAGAACTTATTCATTCAGATGTATTAGTCCTGTGGATGTAGAATCAATTGGAAAATCTAAATATTTTTCTCCTTCATTGATGATGTTACAAGATATACCTGGTTATATTTTATGATGCATAAATATGAATTTTTCACTAAGTTTAAAGAATTTAAAGCCTTAGTTGAAAGGAAAACAGATTGTAATATTAAGGTTTTGAGGTCTGATAATGGAAGGGAATACTATTATAAGGAATTTGATGAATTTTGTAAGCATGCAGGAATTGTTAGACAAAAAAATACTCCTTAAACTCCTCAATATAATGGAGAGGCAAAAAGGATGAATTGGACAATTATGGAAAGAACTAGAAGTATGCTAAGTAGTTCGCAACTTGACAAATGCTTTTGGGTAGAAGCTATAAGTACTGCTTGTTACTTTTTGAATAGATCTCCTTGTAAGGCTCTTGAAACAACACCTTATGAAATGTGGATAGGTAAGAAACCTTCTATTTCACATTTAAGAGTATTTGGCTATGTGGCTTATGTTCATGTACCTAAAGAAAAATGAATTAAGTTGGATCCAAAAATTGAAAAGTTCATTTTCATTGGATATGGTGATAATGTGAAAGGTTACAAGTTATGGAACCCTCTAACCAAGAAAATAACTTTTCTATAGATGTGATTTTTAGGGAACTTAGTGTTATTTTTGATCCTGAACAACAAAAGGAAAAGGATAAAGAAAAGAGAGTGCATTTTGAAATTAAGAAAGAAGATGCATCTCAGGAAGAACAAAGAGTTGGACTTGAGGGTGAGGAGGAAGAAGATGAGGTTTTAGATGAATTTAATGATCAATCAAACAACATGAGGAAGAAAATCAGGAAGAGGTTGAGCAAGGTCAAGGAAAACAAGATCCTTATACTCCTATTCTCAGAAGGTCCACAAGACAATGAAATCCAGTCAATAGGTATAGCCCACCAAATTTTTGTTGTATTTTTTTATTTACTAACAATAAACCTAGATATTTAAGGGATGCTCTCTCTTCAGAGGAAAGTGAGTCTTGGTTGCGGGCCATGCAGGAGGGGATGATGGCATTGGATAATTGTAACACCTGGGATCTTGTTAGTTTTCCAAAAGGGCGAAAGGCCATTGGATGTAAATGGGTATTTAAAAAGAAATTTGGAGTAGATGGTCAATTAGAGTGGTATAAGGATATATTAGTGGCTAAGGGCTACTCTAAGAGAGAGGGAGTTGGTTTTGGTGAAATTTTCTCATGTTGCTAAATTAACTTCTATTAGATTCTTATTATCTATTGATGTTGCTTGTGATTTTGAGATAGAGCAAATAGATGTTAAAGTTGCTTTCTTGCATGGGGATCTTTAGGAGGAGATTTATATGCGACAACCATCTAATGGTTTTGTTGTGAAGGGAAAAGAAAAATTGGTTTGCAGGTTAAAGAGGTCTTTGTATGGTTTCAAATAGTCACCCAGGATGTGGTATTGGAAGTTTGATGATAAAGTAGAGGAGATTGTATAGAAGCTTGATGTGGTATCAAAAGTTTGATACTTTTACATTAAAGTTGGGTTTTCTTAGGAGCGAAGAAGATCAAGAAGGAAATCAATGATAAAGTAGAGGAGATTGTATAGAAGCTAGGATTACTTCCATTGGTTGGATAAGGAGTAAATGTTGACACCACTGCTCCAGAACAAAATGTACAAGAAGTGTAGACAGATGATGCTCAACATGAGCATGTCATAAATGTAGATACTACATAGGAAAGCACTCCTTTGAAAGTGGAGGACATGACAAAAGGAGATGGACAGGATGAAACAATCAGAGAAGACATTGCAAAGGAGAATACCATTACTTCTCCTTCAACACAAGAAGAAACTACTCCTCTAACCAATATTGAAAACATTGCAGAGGAATAGAATATAAAGAAAGATGATAATGAAGAAAAAGGTGATGAAGAGAAAGAAGAGTATAAGGAGGAAGATGAAGATAAGGATAATGATGCATCTGGAGATGCAAAAAAAGATGAACCAGTTGAATTCAGTACTGCAGAGGATAAGTGAAAGGTTGTAGAAGCAACACAAATTCCTTGTGAATCTTTTAGATCCTCTTGAGATCCTCTAAAATCTATTGAGAGTATAACCTACTTTTCAACTAGTTGTGTCTTCACAACTGTTACAACTACCAATGCATCAAGGAAATGTTGATATGGAGAAGATATCTCCCATCCACAAGCTTCAACTAGGAGACATGTTTCATGCATCCACCAAAAAAGATAATTGAAACACATCAGAAGAGTGGAGAACTGATGGAAGAAGTAGTCAAAGCATTCTGAGAGATCATGTACCCAAATCAAAATGTTGACACCACACTATTTGGTATGGAAAAATTCAAACTATTGATTGAATCCTTCAAGACTTATGCATCTAGATTGAAGGAAGAAGTTGAGAAAGAAGTGGAGAAAATAACGAATGATAGGAAAATGCTAGAAATAATTGAGATATGTGTCATTGCACATAAGAAATTTTTAGAGTTGTTAAAGGATGTGTAGATGAGGCAAAGGCCTTGTACTAGTATGACATGAAGTGGTTTGGAGCCACACAGAGCATAAATATGGAGATGGACTCTATTGAATCCCAAATAAATGTTGCCTCTAGTGCATATGACCTGGCTGTTGACCTCACCAAAATAACAAGGAACACAATTGAAGCTCTACACAAGAAATTCTTCCAATTGCAAGTGCAAAAATAAAATATCATCTTGTAGTTTGGAGAGGCAAGGGATCTAGTCAATCCCAAATTTTTACTTATTTCAAAAGCTCTTCTCAATTTTGATAAAAAAAAGAAGATGAATCTGGTACCTGCTACTTTGAAAGAAGGAGAAGAACTTTTAGTAGAGTTTGAAACACATAATAGGTTACTTGCGAAGGCTAAGAGTGAATGGGAAGATGGAAGGAAAGCCTAGGAAGATCATCTAAAGAAGTTACAGGTGTCAACCACCTTCGGTTGACTCATTCTTTATCTTTTTATGCATTTATATTAAGATTCTTTGTAAATATGTAGACAATATCAATAAAATTTTCAATACCTTTTTGTTTTTTGCTTCGGTACATGACTTAGGGGGATTCAATTCATTATTTTCCAATTGTATAAATGACTACATGATTCAGGGGGAGTTCTGGTAAGAGTCAAAACAATTTGTATAGGCACCATTTTCCCTTGATGTCAAAGGGGAGAGTATTTTTGGCATGTTTCCATCAATGACAACAGGGGAGATTGTTGGAAGTTTTGGGAGATTGTTGAAGTTTTTTCATTGATGATGATTTTTGGAAACATGAGCATGGATGATACATAACAATGTGATGCAATGTTTTCATTGATGTCAACATTGTTTTGGATCATTTTGATTGATCCTACAAAGTTTTTGAGATGTTAAGGAAAACATTTGTGCAAGTTGATTTGGTCTAGAAAGTTTAGTTGTGTGGAAATTGACCAAGTGTCAATTCTGTAAATTTAGTGTAATAGTGTGTCATTTTTTGGGTTCGCACCACTCCACAAATGAAGATATCACTATGTGCTTATAACATTATTTTTTTGGATGTTAGATGTACCTAATTCCAAGATTTCATCATGTTTGGACAAGTGGATTGAGAGATATGAGTAACAAAGTTCGGCCTAACATACTATAGTTATTCTCTATATAGTGTATCTGTGTGGGAAACTCTATCTGCAAATGAGTTTTTGGCCTTGCAGTGTTGAGGACAAGTTGCTAGATGTTAATAGAGCATAGATTCTAGATGGCATTGAGTTTTGAGGTCCACGTGTTGAGATGTGGATACACAAATGAAGGTTTTTTATTTTAAGTCTTATGCCATGCCAACCTAACATGTTTGAAGGTTTGTGAATGATAAATATGTATTGCTATCTTATGTGGGATCTATTATAGGTCCATTCCAACCTTTCTTAAGAATTTTTGAGTTTTGAATTATGGAACGTTGCGTGGATGAAATGTTTTGAGCCGAAAAGTTACATTTTGGCATTACATCTAATTAGGCCAACCTAATTGATGTTATACTTGATGCAGATATATATGTTGGATAGTTTTTAGTGTTTTGATGAAAGGTATGCGACATGTATCATGTGTGATGTGAATTTGATCAAAGTAGTCTAAAGTTAAGTTGCAAATGTTAAATTGAAGATCAAAATTGTGCGAATGAAGATCAAGGTAGATTTTTGAATCAAAAAAATATAAAGATTGTTATTGTGCTTCAATGGAATTGTAATTCATGCTTATGTCAGATGCAATTGTAATAGTTCAAAATAGACTATGAGACACCATCTCTCTTCCATATTTTTCTCTATGGATAGTGAGTTCACCTACAGTGAGAATTTCTATAAATACACTATAACCAATTTCAATATATTGTGAGCTAACCCTCACTGTGGTTTTCTCCATTTTGGGTTTTCCATGTAAAAATATATTGTTCATGTGGTATGTGATGTTGTGAATGTTTCATGCTTTCTTTTCTTACTCCAGTTGAATATGCATTAGTGATTGGACATTTAATGTTTTAATGGTTTAAGAGAATACTAATTCACCTCCCCTCTCAGTATTCTAGGTGTTCAAATAGAAACCTTCTAGAAATTCCTACCTGAGCATGATGTTATGTCCTACATAACTAGTTAGTGTCATACTATGGATACCCACTAACTATGTATTGTTGAAGTGATCAACCCAAGATATTCAATCTACAACACCAAATAACCTCCATAAGAGATAGAGAGAAGCAACAATGAAAGATGCTATTCCACCAAACAATGATTGCAATATGATACAATGATCAATATGCTATTCAATAGAATACAATGCAATGCAAAATATGCTAGAGATTCCTTGCTTATAAAGGAAAGGATGAGAGATAGGGTTAGAAAAGATCATGAAAAGTGTTTTAATCCTATCACATGAGACAACTAACTTATAACTACGTAGGAAAGTGTAAAGTCTAGATAAGACAACTAATACTATCTAGATAAGACAACTAATATCCTAAGTAAACTTAACATGTGAATTAAGTCCCCTAAGTCCCTAATAAAGGAATAAACTAGGTACAAGAATTATTCACACCAAAACCCCCCTTAAGTGCAAATTAGGGAGGAACAAACCAATGCAGAATGTAAAAAATGGGTCCCCGAGACAAGGCTTGATGAGGTACCCATGTATAAAACAAAACAAAAAACTCTCACAAGCAGAGAAAAGCAAAAAAACCTTGTGGGAGAAAGATCCTCTCCAAAAGAGAGAAAAAGCTAAAAATAAAACTAAAAAACTGAAGAAGGAAGGAGGAATCCTCAAGACCCTCCAAGGAAAACTTCCTTCACCCCAAGCATCAATCGCAATTGAAGATAACAAGGTGATGCCAAAGGTTTAGTGAAGATGTCTGCAACCTGCTGATCTGTAGGCAAACACTCCAAGATGAGAATGCCATCCTGGATGAGCTGCCTGATGAAGTGCATGTGGATCTCAATATGCTTAGTACGTTGATGCTCTACTGGGTTGTGAGAGATATGGATGGCACTCTAGTTGTCATAGCAAAGAGTAGTGGGTCAAGTGGAAGGGAATCCAAACTTAGTCATCAACTGACAAAGCCACAAAACCTCCTAACTAGCCAAAACTGCACCTCGATACTCAACCTCTATCGATGATAATGCAATACTAGTCTGCTTCTTGCATGACCATGCAATCGAACCAAAACCAAGGAAAAAGACAAAGCTAAAAGTAGACTTTCGATCATTGACATCACCAGCCCAATTTGAGTCAGTGAAGCCCACTATCTGGGATGCACCTGAAGTGTAATGAATTCCAAAATGAGTAGTGCCCTGAATGTATCTCAACATACGTTTGACGACCTTCCAATGACTCTCATGAGGCTCCTGTGAGAAGCGAGAGACAAGTCCAACTGCAAAACAAATATCAGGATGACTATGTGTCAAGTACAAAATACTTCCAACTAACTACCGATATAAGGTAGGATCAACTGTAGGAGTATTGCAACTAGTAGACAGTACAACACCTGACTGGAATGGAGTAGGGACAGGCTTGCAATTAGCCATGACAAATATCTGAAGCAAATCAAGAGCATACTTTTGCTAGAAAATGAAGATCCCCTCATGAAGTAGAGTAGGGAGGTAAAATGTAAATCCACTCAAAACTAACTCAAATAAAACAAGCTTCCAAACTTAGCAACTCAACTTCATGGGTTTTCTTTACAAACTCACCATTCTCCTAGTAAGTCAACAAACCACATTTTTCCTTCACAACTTTCATGTTAGGCCTCCAACCCAAAATCCAAAAGATGTTTCAGATACCCATTACCCTCTTACATAACATATCTCACAAGTTCATAGGGTCACTTTGGATCATCAACCCGAAATCTCTGTTGCTATGCTGAAAAGTGGCTTAATTAGCCCTATTTTCCAAAGTAACACCCAACCAAACACCCTTCCAACCTTAAACCTCCATTGCAGGACCTCAACTAGGTTAAAAAAGCTCTGAATCAACAAATTTTATCAAAGGAATGCCCACAAGTTCATCCAAACCCCAAAACCCTTACCTAGGCCAATTTAGGTTTGCTCTTATAGGGGTTTATTGAAACTAAGTATTCCAAGCCCTATTTCACTTTACCAACACACAAAATAAACCTTATATGTTATACACATGCTTATAAAATGAACTCCCACTCTTTATCATTTCCCTTTCATCAAACTACAACTCTTAGTCATCATTCTTGGCTCAAAACATGATTGAAACCTACTAGGGCATCATCAAAATATCATCAAACCCTACTCCCTACTCCTAAAACCTACATTGAAATTAATACCTACTTAAATTTACCCATTCCACCAATTTTCAAGCCATTCTACTGGCGGAATGGGCCATTAATGCATTTTATTCACCCTCAAACCCTCAAAACATGGTTTTTAGACTTGTCCTTAGTAAAATGCTAATAGAATTCTTCACACTCAATGAAATCAAACCAAATAAAATAAAAAATGAAGTTACTTCATGCCTCCATAAGATTCAGTAGCCTTTAGATCAATATTCCTTTGTACGGATTCATACAGTAGCCTATAGCAACAAATTTAACTAGAAACACACATAAAATGAGGGTTTTTTATTGCTTTCTTTAAAAAAACCAATTCTAGAAGATTGCCTCAAAGTTTGAGAGGCCTATTTAAACCTTACACACCAAAACCAAACCAACCCAACTGACTCAAACTGCCATTTGAACTTCTTGACTGTTGGACTCCCCATTTCTTGTATTTTTGCAATTTTGCAAGAATTGACAACGTTTACAAAATGAACCCCAAATGACTCCAAGTACATGAAAAATGGTCTATTATGGCCTTATTACACCAAATAAGACTCTAAACACCCAAAACATATCATATGACCATAATTATAAAAACTGACATGGTGCCCCTGCACCATACACCCAGATAGAAAAAGAACTCAAGTCCCTTTGGGGACTGTGTTGTAGTAAATCATGCTTCATCTCATAACCTCTTTGATCTTCCAATGTCCTTACATCTAGTATCCCTTTCCATTGAGTCAGGTACTGAATATTTGTATTATTCTTTGCATTTGTAAACTCTTTGCCACCTAGAAATTGCTCCAACTTGAACAATCCGCTTGATGGATGTTGTCTGACCTTCTCTTCATTTAGAATTGTTGTCGAACCTGCTTGAACACCTACAAACATACCTTTACCATCCTTTTCTTGAACTATCCTCTCCTTTAATCTTGTTGCATCCTTGAACTTACCCACATGTCCTTGCCATTCACCTTGAATCTCTACACCTTTTCCTTTCATCTCTTCCCTCAGATTCTCTGCCCTTAGAACCTCTGTTTTATCAAGTCTACAAACCTCAAAAACACCAACCTTTGAATGACCATTAGCTTCTTGTGCAAACAATGAGTGGATCACTTCACTTACCTTCCTAGCAACATACTTCTCAAACTCATCTTGAATCTTCAAGATCAATTCATCCTTGACCTTCTCCTTATCAAATGTTTTCATTAACTTAATATCAGATCCTTCCAAGGGAAAACCATGCCTCATACCTGCTGTTCCAGCATTTCCATGCTCTAAAATAGCTGCAAGGTTCTTTTCTTCCTCTTTTCCTTCTAATTTTATGAATTCTTTTCCCTCCAAAATTGGATCATCCTTCAAATTTGATGTTTTAGCATCTCCATGCTTGGAAGTGGCTGCAAGTGTCATGTTTTCTCCTTTTTCTACTATGATGAATTCATTTCTCCCTAACATTATCACTTTAGCTGCCTTACATTTTCCCTTATCATCTTCTACTAATGGAGTCAAAGTGAAAGTGTTTCCATCCTTTTCAATATCATAAGTATTGTTTCTACCATCATAAATTGCATGTCTATCAAACTGCCATGGTCTTCCAAGCAACAAGTGGCACACATCCATAGGAAACACATCACAAAGAATTTTGTCCTTATATCCACCAATATTAAACTCAACCCAAGCTTGCTCATTCACTAAAATAGATTGAATTTCATTCAACCAAGACACTTTGTAAGGTGTTTCATGAGGTATCCTTTCTAACTTCAGTTTATCAACAATTTCATTAGACACCATGTTATCAATACTCGCTGAATCTATTACAACCTTACATACCTTTCCATTGCATTTGCAAGTTGTCCTAAATAGTGTCCTTTGTGTTGGATCCTTCTCTTTGGATGCTTTGAGGAGTGTCCTTCCAACTATCAAGGATTCTCCAACTTCTGGAGCAGCAAGCTGATTAGGAGAGTTAACACTCTCACAATCTTCATCTTGTACCAATTGAACTCTCTTATCACCACCGGTTGAAGTAGAAGCTTGTTTCTCTGGACACTTCCACGCTTAATGGACAAACTGATTGCAATGATAACATCTTCCTAAAAATGTGTTTGAACCTCTAACTTGTCCACCAAATCTCTCTAAATCCTCTAAATCCACCTCTTTGATCAACAACTTGGTCTTTGTTTTTACTTGCATCTTCGTGGTCCTCATAGGATTTCCTTAAGTTGGAAAGTGAACTTCTACCTCTAGAGGTGCTGCCTCTACCTCTACCTTGTCTTTCCTGCCTTCTTTTTAACTTATCTACTTCCCTAATAGCCAACTGAAAACATTCTTCAACCATCCTAGGAGTGGCAAGACTCAATTCATCTTGAATTTGAAATCTCAATCCATTCATATACCTTGCTATCTTTTCATTTTAATCTTCAACATAACCAACTCTAATACTTAATTTGTGAAATTATTCAGTGTAGGCCATGACATCCTTTTCCTTCTACTTTAATTTTTGCAACTTCTTGAAAGTTTGTATTGCATGATCACCTAGAAAGAATTGGCTCTTAATCTTTGACACCATCCTATCCCATGAACTGATTTTTGTTTTTCCTTTTTTCACTCTTTCCTCTTGCACATAGTTCCACCATGTTAGAGCAGGGCCTTTCAACCTAGTCTTAGAAAAATTTACCTTCTGATCATTTGCAACCTCCTTGTACTCAAAGTAATTGTCCAGTGCAACTATCCAATCCAATACCTCTTTAGCATCCAAATTTCCACTATACATTGGAAAATCTATTTTCACCTTAGAAGCATCCCCTTTGACATCCTTCAACATCTTAACCATCCTTATTTCATTAAGGTCCAACTCATCATCAACTTGGACTCTTTTTGGAGGGTTTTCATCCTCACCCTCTTCCTCTTTCTCTCGGTAACTTTCCTCTTCAGTGGCCTTTCCTCTCCTTTGATTTGTTTCCAATGCTGCAAGTCTGGCGAATACTACTTCTTGTGTCTCCTTCATCAACCTAATTTACCTAGCAATAACTCCACTTCTTTTAGGAGACATCTTGTCCTTTCAACTTACAACTTCTCCTTCTTCAAATTGCAACCTTTCTTCTTCAAAAGATCAAAAACCTATGCTCTGATACCAATTAATGTAGAGAAAGGAGGTAAAATGCAAATCCACTCAAAACTAACTCAAATAAAAAAAGCTTCCAAACTTAGCAACCCAACTTCATGGGTTTTCTTTACAAACTCACCATTCTCCTATTAGGTTAGCAAACCCTATTTTTCCTACAAAAATTTCATGTTAGGCCTCCAACCCAGAATCCAAAAGATGTTTCAAATACCCATTACCCTCTTACATAACATATCTCACAAGTTCATAGGGTCACTTTGTATCATCAACCCCAAATCTCTGCCACTATGCTGAAAAGTGGCTTAATTAGCCCTATTGTCCAAAGCAACACCCAACCAAACACCCTTCCAACCTTAAACCTCCATTTAAGGACCTCAACCAAGTTACAAAAGCTTTTAATCAACAACTCTTATCAGAGGAATGCCCACAAATTCATCCAAACCCCAAAACCCTTACCTAGGCCAATTTAGGTTTGCTCTTATAGGGGTTTATTGAAGCTAAGTATTCCAAGCCCTATTTCAATTTACCAACACACAAAACACACATTATATGGTCTGCAAATGCTTCTCAAATCAACTCCCACTCTTTATCATTTCCCTTTCATCAAACTACAACTCTTAGCTATCATTCTTGGCTCAAAACATGACTGAAACCTACTACGACATCATCAAAATATCATCAAACCCTACTCCCTGCTCTTGAAACCTACATTGAAATTAATCCCTACTTAAATGTACCCATTCTACCAATTTTCAATCCATTCTACTAGTGGAATGGGACATTAATGCATTTTATTCACCCTCAAACCCTCAAAACAAGGTTTTTAAACCTGTCCTCAGTAAAATGCTAATAGAATTCTTCAAACTCAATAAAGTACAACGAGATCAAATAAAAAATGAAGTTACTTCATGCCTCAATAATATTCAATAGCCTTTAGATCAATATTCCTCTATACGGATTTGTACAGTAACTTGTAGCAGCAAATTTAACTGGAAACACACATAAAATGAGGGTTTTCTATTGCTTTCTTCAACAAAATAAATTCCAAAAGATTGCCTCAAAGTTTGAGAGGCCTATTTAACCCTTACAAACCAAAACCAAACCAACCTAGCTGACTCAAATTTCCATTTGAACTTCTTGACCATTGGACTCCCATTTTTTGTATTTTTGCAATTTTGCACATGATAGCATTTTGCAAGAATTGACAATGTTTACAAAATGAACCCCAAATGACTCCAAGCACATGGAAAATGGTCTATTATGACCTTATTACACCAAGTAAGACTCTAAACACTGAAAAACTATCATATGACCATATTTGACCATAATTATAAAAACTAACATGGTGCCCCTGCACCACCTCAGAAGTCTGATGAATCTAAAGACCAAGGAAGTAATGCAAAAGACCAAGGTCAGTCATATCAAATCACTCCATCAATGCTCATTGTGTACTTTGAATCATGGAAGTAGAACTCCATGTGAGAATCAAGTCATCCATGTAGAGCACAAATATGAGCAGAACCTCACCATTTCTCTGAGTATAAACTGTGGGATTGAAATGGCAGCGAGTGTAGCTAGAAGCAAGCAAGAAACTATCCATTTCATACTAAGCCCGAGGGGTTGTTTGAGACCATACTATGAATGTCGAAGCCTGCAAACAAGTAAAGAGTCCTGCATGAAACCTGGTGGCTACTCTATATAGATCTCCTCATGAAGATCTCCATGCAATAAAGCACTCTTCACATCCATCTAATACACTGACCATCCCTGAGATGCATCTATAGCAAGGACAAGGTGAATAGAATCCATCTTGGCAACATGAGAAAAGCTCTCGAAATAGTCAATTCCTTCAACTTGAGAAAACCCCTTTGCAACAAGGCAACCCTTGTACTTTTCAATGGAACCATCTGCTGCATACTTGGTATGATACACCCACTTGTACCGAACCAACTTTCTTTCCTTAGGAAGAGGCACAAGATCTCAAGTATGATTCTTCATCAAGGAAGAATACTCATCAACCATAACACTACCCCACTCTGGAATACCTGAAGCATTTGAAAACTTTTGAGGATCATTTGAAAAAAAATGACTCAAAAGACTGATTCCTAAAGTCTGAGAATGAGTGCGGTGAGTGTCTGTGGGATCACCAACAAGAGGACCAACCTCCTCAAGAGTAACACAAGCCCATTGTGGCCTAGTAGGTGAATGAGGAGGAGGTGGATCAAGAACATCATCAAATGAAGAAGATTGAGTTGGTTGTGATGAACAAGAAGTCGAGGGAGGATTTGACTGGGTGAAGGACTCAACAAACTAAACATCATGTCAAAAATGAACCTCTTGTGTGTTAGGATCAAATAATTTGTATGCCTTCACATCCTCATAATAGCCAACAAATATGTACCACTGATTCTTCTTCTCCATTGATTTACGTCAACCATCTGGAATGAATGCGCAAGCCTCACTACCAAATACTCTTAAGAAGGATACATTAGGCTTGCGATGAGACCAAGCCTCCTTAGGAGTCATATTCTGCATTTCCTTGAGGGGCATATGGTTTTGAATATAGTTGGCACTATTGATAGCTTTGAACCAAAATACTGGAGCCATGGACCTAGAATGAATCATACAATTGGCCATTTCCTTGAGAGTCTTATTCTTTCTCTTTGCCACACCATTGTATTGAGGAGTGTAAGGAACTATGTGCTGATGAAGAATAACCATGCTCGCTGCACAAATATTGAAATTATTGATTGACATACTCCCCCCATTATTTGTGCATATCTATTGAAGAGAAAAACCTAACTGCTTCTCCACAAATGTTTTGAAGGTCTTGAAGTTGGTGAGAATTTCACTCTTGAGCTTCAAAAAATAGACCCATGTCCAGCGGGAAAAATCATCAATGAATGTTAGCACATAGTTAGCCCCTGAAAAAGGAGTTGAGAATGACATGAGATCACTATGGACCAACTCAAGGGGTGTGATTGTACGAGTAGCTTGACCCTTAGGAAAAGGATCTTGATGTTGCTTTCCAAGAACACAACCTTGAAAAACACCATCCGTGCAAGAGATCTTAGGAAGACCAACCACTAAGTTATGTGCTTGCATTTGCTGAAGATACCTATAGTTCAAGTTCCCAAATCTTTCATGCCAAAGCTTGCTCATTGAATCAACATGGGAAACAAAACATGAACCCAATGATGACTCAAAGCCATCAAAATGATACAAATGGTTCTAATGATCAACTATCCCTGTAGCAACAACCTTCTCAGGATCCTGTAATTGTCTGATAGTCACATTTTATGGAGTAAACTCAATTGACTTCCCATCTCCAGAATGACAAATCTGATATATGGAAAGTAGATTCGCTGAAATATCAGCAACAAGAACATCCTCAATGCACCTAGCTAGCACCTGAACGGAGCCTGTCCCCAAAATTGGAATCTGTGAAGAGTTCCCAACTATAATATGAGAAGTAGAAGTATGAAAAATGGAATCAAGAAGATCACGTGAATTGGTCTTGTGAAGTGAAGCACTTGAATCGAGAATCCAAGTATCTGAAGATGAATGAATAGCCCGTGTTGAAAGAGCTTGTCCTTTGCTCATGGAAGAAGGCTTAAACACTAAAATGTTGTGCTTCTTCATAGCTTCCTCCAAGGATTCTAACCTCTTAAAACAATGAGCCGCATCATGCCCATTTTTTCCACAAAATGAACAAGGATTTCTTTTCTTTTTCTTGGACTTGGAAGAAGAATCTCCAGAGGTAGAAGAAGGAGATGGAGTGAAATTCTGATTGTTCTTCAGCTTCGATTTGGAGGGATTCTCACTACCTAAAGATGGTTCTATCTTGGGATTCTTCTTATTCTTTCCTTTACCCTTGGATGATTGAGCCATTAGAACATGATTCTTAGAATTAGGCAGGGCATCCAACTGAATCAACTTGGCCTCCTCCCTAGTAAGACACTCACAAAACAACTCGAATGAAGGAATTTTGTAATCTTTCCCCATAACATCCATAGTTGAGTAGAAACTAGAAGAAAACACTTGATAAGGGCTTCTCAACTTAGATAGAATCAAGAAGATACATTCATCACTAGATATATCATGCCCACTTCCTTTCAACTATGAAAAAATTAACTTGAATTGTGCAAGGAAATCCTGAATTGAAGGAAATGCATCTGGAGAGAGTGATTGTAGATCCGCTTGAAGTTGCAAGACTCTGAACTGATTTGTTTTACCATACAACTCTTCAAGTTTGTCCCAAACATTCTTAGGTGTTTTACACTCCAAAATATGAAACAAGTTATTAGATACATGTAAGCCAATGGGCCCTTTTGCTTCATCCATTTTACATCTATGGACAAATTTTTCATAATCCCTTGTGAAATCAGGTTGTTCTGCATCTAAAATTGGCCATAGACCTTTAGATTGTAACAATTGAGTCATTTTTTGCTTCCATGTATGATAATTGTGTGGATTGAGTGGTTCAATTTTCCTTAGATTTGCCATGAACACCAAAAGAAAGAAGACAATATGGCACTTAAATTGTGCCTTTCACCCCCCCAAAATGTATTAAAACTCAATTTGCAACCCCCCCAACAAATTACAATGAAGAAATTTTTGCAATTTGTACAAGTGACAAGCTCAAATCAACTGTTTATAACACAATTATTTTTACAAATTTTCAAAAAAGAAGAGCTTACCAAAACTGAAAAAGAAGGTTACAAACAGATTCCTTGTGATTTTTTGAGCAATTTCAAAAAAGAGTTTGACAAATTTTGACTTTGTATGCAAAATTTATGTCAGTTACAAGCAATAAATGCACCTGTACCTTTGGGCTGAAAAAACTAACAAAAAATGTCAAAGTATGGAAAATTCACTTGCACCACTGCGAATTTTGTGGATCCAGCTTTTCGACAATATCTTGTTTAGAAAATATAATGTTGTGGCGAAAAGTTATGCAAAATTGAAAAAAGGCCTATTTGAGGCACTTCCAATGGTAAATAGGGGCAAAAATCAAGCCTAAATAGGCACAAAAAGTAAGCCCTTGGGGGCTAGTTTTCAGTTCCTAATGCAACCAAGTGTTGGGATGGAAGCAAAAAAAATGGCAGTCTGAGATAACCGCTAGCAGTCACCTTCTTCCCGGTCACATGGCACGGTTAACTGTCCTGGCGGTCTGGGCGCAGTTTGGAGACCCCGACGATTAAACCTTGCTCCTGGCGGTTTAGTTGACTGCCCTCCTGGCGGTTTAGCTAACCGCCCTCCTGGTGGTTATGTCTAGGAACCAAAAATTTAAGGAAGAAAACTATAGACTTTACAAGTCTATGGGCGACTTATTAATGCCACGGGCCCCACTTGTACTTGCAGTGCTATAAGCGCTTTAAAACCAAGCGCTATGCACTTTAAAAAAATTATATCTTTTTTTGAAAATTTTAATAAAGCTACTCGATAAAGCAAAAAAAGATTTTTTTTAAAATTTTGACGACACGTACCTGCACAGGGGGTTGACCTCCTCTGCTAAATTTTTTTTGCCCTAGAAACAAATTTTGCTGAATATAGGCAAATTATATATCAAAATTCTCACAAACGGCCACCCAGACGCAATGGCAGGCTTATTTTTTTGCCAAAAATGCTCCTATAAAAAGCTGTTCACCAGATTTGAGCTCCAAACCCTTATTTGCCAAAGTTGCAAATGGTGACCAAATTGAGTGAAACAAAAGCCAAATATGACTTTCTCAAGCCTCTTGGACGCAATGGGACAACCAAAAATACTGCCACTATAGCCAAAAGTGCTGCAATAACTAGATCTCACCAAAATGTATACATGCAATATAGGATTAAAAAATCTTTGCAAACCCTTTTTGATTCTCAAGATCGTATTGAAACACAAGAGAAGAGCATATGTGGAATTTGCAAGATCATAAGAGAAACCCAAATCACAATAGAGAATTTGATGGTAGAAAGTCTCTAATGAAAAAAATGGAAGGGGCTTGCAAGATTCAAAGCTCTGATGTTGAAGTGATCAACCCAAGATCTTCAATCTGCAACACCAAATAACCTCCACAAGAGATAGAAAAAAGCAACAATGGAAGATTCTATTCCACCAAACAAGGATTGCAATATGATACAATGATCAATATGCTATGTAATAGAATACAATGCAATGCAAAATATGCTAGAGATGCCTTGCTTATAAAGGCAAGGATGAGAGATAGGGTTAGACAAGATCATGAAAAGTGTCTTAATCCTATCACATGAGACAACTAACTCATAACTACCTAGGAAAGTGTAAAGTATAGATAAGAAAAATAATACTTATCTAGATAAGACAAATAATAGCCTAAGTAAACTTAACATGTGAATTAAGTCCCCTAAGTCCCTAGTAAAGGAATAAACCAGGTACAAGACTTATTCACACCAACATGCATGACACTCCCAACTAGCTATGTAATCCTAGATCACAGTGAATCAAAAAAGTGTATGGAATGACTTCTACACTTACTTTGGCCAAATTTTCATATATATATATATATATATATGTATAGGCGCGAATTTGAACCCCTTGCGCAAATTACCCTTTTACACTTCCTCACCTTAGAAAACCAAATCCGAAGGCAAAAATCCACATCAGCCTGCTGCCTTCATTCCACTTGGAATCTATCTTTTGCATTGGTAGAAGAATAACTATCGGGGACGCCCACACAGTGCACAGACGTTCGCGTGATGCACTTACATCTTTGATAGATTCCTACATCTGAAGCTGACAGGCGTTACACTTCCCATTGGTGTCGGTTTGTAACGCCCCTCTTCGACCAACCGACCCGAATATGGCCGTTTTTCTCATCCCACCTTCAAAAAAACTCTTCCTTAATGCATTTGATCCCTCTACACATCTTCATAATCTTCTAAGCATTCAACTAATCTTCTACACACTCTTTTAGCATTCTCAAGCATTCTCTTAGCATCCATCACTCTCAAGCAACACTTTTGCACTCCATAGCAGCAGCAACAACAATCCATCAACTCCATAGAGAAAGTGTGGAACAACACCATTGCAGCAGGGGCTTGAGTCCTCTCTTTTTCTCCTCCATTAGCTAGTGAGCCCTTGGTGGAGGTGGTAAGAATTTTCACTCCTCTCCTCTATGATTTGGTTGAGTAACACATTACTATTTTGTAGTGTTTATTGTGTTCTTTACTTTCATTCTTCCTTTACATACTTTTCTCCATTGTTGCTATCTTGGCTGTCCATGGAGGTGGAAACACCAAAATGGGGGTATGACCAAGGTAGGCCCCTATACAACCCCCCAACAATTTTCCTCTTTCTTATGTGTAAGTGGATGTGCATTTGGAGCTAGCTGGAAAACAAGCTCTTTTGTGAGATCATCTTTGTCACCTTAGCTTTAATATACTTGCTTTATCATATTCGCTTGTATATCTCTTATTTCATAATTTTGTTTTGTTCCTTTAGAAACCATTAGCTAGGCCATCAACTCATTTTTTGGAAGTTCCCACTGTATTTTTGATCCTCTGGTCGTACGAACGCCAACACACCTGAGAGATGCTAGCACACCGTCTTGTCATCCCAGAACCATGCTTTTGTCCTTGGGCAGAGAGCTACTTGAGGCACAGTGTTGAACCCGAAAACTGGCTCGCCTAGCCCCATTTTCGATTTCTGGTTTGTAGAGTAATTGAAGGACCTTATAGTCCTCATCATTCTCATCCTTCATTTCAAAACAACCCATTAGATTGAGGTAAGTTAGGGCAGCCTTCCACTCTTGGCTCTCTGTGAAATGGGGCCTTGAATGTGGTTGGTCCCCCTCTCTTACAATATATAATAAAACCACTTTCTATGAAGCAGTGTCGTATGTTTACCCACCCCCTTGGTCGACTTGGAAACTCTATTGAAATGTGAAAATTCTTGTCTTGGTTTGACCTTAAGATTTAAATAACATAAACAAGATTCCATACAAAAGTGATAACACACTTATATTGATCTAATTGACCAATTAGGTTTAACCCAACCTTTTGAATACTCTATTACACATTTATAATAGTCCTAGGATTGGAAACTTCCTCTTATTCAAGTTCTTACTTTTAATCAGAGGAGTAATGAACCTCCTTTTTCATGTATAATTAGTTAATATTGATGACACCATGTCACTGATTGGACACATCTGGTCTCAATCTAAAGCACTATCAATATGCATAATAATTCAGAATTAAACTTGATTTGAAGATTACTTCTTCGTATTGAGTTTTAGGCTCTTTGTTGTCATATCTAGTATGGCTCCATCCTTCTAGGATGCCATAACCAATCTGGTTATCCTTGACATTAAATATCATATAAAATATTATGTTCATAGAATATCCCATAATAAGTCAGCATAATAAGTTATTTAACTTCTAATAATTCAATAAGAATCTTTTGAATAATCTCCAATTTCCTCATGGTTCTTTCCAAGTTATCCTTTGCATCATTTATATATGGTACCAATGTTTGTATATTCATAAAAAAAATATATCATTTCCCTCAATATGACACATATATTCACATGTTTAAAATGTATGTTAAGTTCATATCTAATCTGGAGGATCTTTTCAGCTTGAGAGGAGTCTGTGCTTATGCACCTTAAAATATCCTTGCATTGGATTTTGTTTTCCATGACATAACATCATCTCCTTTTAGATTAGAATACCATGTATTTGCAAGTGGGGTATATAATCTAAGTATAAGATAATATCATTAAAAAGCTAATTAGAATGTTTATATCTCTAATACGTTTTCAACCCTATTGTTGAATATCAATATGATCAAATTCAAATTTATACCCTAACCCTACAAATAAACTAACAACCTACTTCCAAGGTTTATAGGAAATTGAGAATGCAAGTTCTCCACCCATAGTTAAGCTACCAACATAGGCATTCATAAATATTATCATTCCCTAGATGATAACGACATAATATTTATAACAAGATTTCAATCCTTTCCATTCCAAGGAAAAATAACTTATCCAAGCAATACAAATACTATACTATATTTTGGATATTATCATAATACCTTATATTAGCTTCATGTCAATCAAACATTATAATAAATTTAGCTACTTATCAAGCTATATTGATTCCCTAATCTAGTTATAGATAGACTTAGCTAAATGCATAAGAACTCATAAACTATCCAATAGTTAGAAGATACAAACAATGATGGTACAATCACTTTCAAACAATATTAATTCATAGTTTCAAAATTAAAAGAGTAAAGAAGTAGATATATCAAGCATGCCTAGAAAAATAGCTCCCAACTAAAATCTTGCAACTCTATGCTCGATGCAAAATACTTAGCTTGTTACCTTCTCCAATCTAATCCTATCTCCACTCTAATCAAGTATTCTATGCTCTCAAACTCAAAAACAATCTACTCTCAACTCACAATATAATCTACTCTCAACTCACAATAAAACTGCTCTCAAACTCTAAAAAAGAATGCACATGATCAACACAAATGCACACAAAAAATGAACATAACAATGAAAAATCAAACACAAACTACAACCCTCTATATATATAGATTTGGAAAGTGTTCTCCAGCTGAAATATAGCTAAGTTTTATGCCACCTCGCTTCCCTTTGCTAGCCGTGGGAATTACTGGTTGAAATGGTTGCAAATTTATCTCTCAAAATTTATTTCATGCCTCCTACAAATTTCATGACCCATCTGACTTCTTCTACTTTTGATTTGTTGTACACCAACTCAATAAAAAGCTCCAATTTCATAGCACACATGGTGTACAAAACTTTCTTAGTTTGTTCCTATGCCCAAGTCATGGTTTCTCATCTTTGCACATGTTATTTTAATCAATCAAAGCTCCCTTTTTGGAGTTGTGCGTGGGCTTTACACTCTCCTATTTGCATACTTCTTATATCATGGCTTTTCCTGCCTTCTAACTCTTGCAATCTGGTGCTTAAGTTGGCGGTTTCATGGTTTTAAAGTAGTTACCTTTAAATGTTTTCAAAATAGTAATGAAATTATACACCTCTTGCTATATGTGTGGGATTTGACTCATTCCAACGCATGGTTACTCAAGCCATATGTGGCGTTTTGCATAATTTTATAACAACATTTACTTGCTTGTCTTATGCGATAACATACTCACTTTTATCACATAATATGCGAGTGACATCTCAATATAACATTTCATATTCATATATATATATTATAATAAATTAATATGATAATATATATATATCAATATATATTCATTCACATAATTACGTATACATATATATATCTATCAACTAAATATATATATTAATATATACATATATATTTGTTATTTAATTTAACATGTATATATTGAAAGGAAGCTGAGTAAGCAGACACACCTTTCTAAACTAATCTAAGTAGGAGAGAGTTGCAAAATTTTCTTAAACACCTTTAATTGTTACAGATTTAGATGCACATACATATCATAAACATATAGATAATGAACTCATAGCACAAAATTTACGTGGAGAAAACCCTTTTGGGAGAAAAAACCCACACTCCAAAACATAGCTCAATTATATTATTCAACAACAATTAAACAGTTACAATATAATTGTAGAGCTATGCTCTTGTAGGAGTCTTCACACTTCTCAATTCTAGAGTAATTCTAGCAGCATAATGGTACAACAAAAAAGCAACATACAACTCCAAAAATACAAGTGCTCAATATATAAGAGCTTAAAATGCATAAAATATACATTTCTAAAACAACTACCATAGGATGAACATGCAACATGGAAAGTGCCAAAAACACTACAGACGCACAATGGTAAGTTTCCAATTGTCACCACATGCCAATCTACAAAAATCTGCACTTGCCAAAATAACTACACCTCAAAAACTCACATTCCATGTAAACTCAACACATAAATAGAAAAAACATTTATGCACAACTCCACCTATAAAAAAAAACTTTCCAACTTGACTCCTCATTCGAATATAAACTGCAAGTTTTAACTCACAAAGATAGAGTGAGAAAATCAACAACTTTTAATATTTAGAAAAAAAAAAATCTTCAAAAAAATCAAAGGTTGAGACACCTTTTTCCAACATTCTCCCACTTTTTGAACACCTTTGAAGAGCTAATGAAAGTAACAAGATTTAATTGCTAGAGGCCGTGAGGCCCATAGACTCCGAATACCATTTGAACTTTTCTGTGCTCACTGGCTTTGTCAATGCATCTGCAACATTCGTTAGTGTGTCAACCTTATCCAACTTCACATTTCCATCTCCCACCATATCATGAACAAAATGAAATTGAACATGAATGTGCTTTGTTCTGGCATGGAAAGTAGGATTCTTTTCCAAGCAAATAGCACTCTGACTGTCACAACAGATAGTAATCTGCCCTACATCAAAACCAATATCAGAACACAAACGCTTAAGCCAAATGGCTTTCTTACAAGCATGAGTAGCTACCATGTACTCTGCTTCTGTCATGGACAAAGTGACTACAACTTTCCACTTACTCATCCAACTGATAGCACCACCATACATTGTGAACACATAGCCATTGGTGGATCTTTTGCTGTTAATGTGACCTTCCCAATCCAAATCCACATATCCATGAATGCTCACTAAGTGTCGAGGTCCAATAGGATAACCATGAAAACATAGAGCATACTCTGAAGTACCTCGTAAATACCTGAACACTCTCTTCACTGCATCCCAATGTACCCGTCCATGATTAGCCATAAATTGACTAAGGACTCCCATTGCTTTGGAAATGTCTAGCCTAGTACAGACCATAGCATACATAAGACTGCCAATAGCACTCACATATGGTACTCTAGTCATGTCCTCCATCTCAGTAGGATATTTTGGACAATCCTCCACAAAAAGCTTCATCCCCTACACTATAGGAACAACTAACTGTCTGCAAGCTATCATGTTGAACCTCTCCAACACTGTATTCACATACTTGCTTTGGCTTAATCAAAGCTTTCTGTTAGCTCTTTCTCTTCTGATCTCCATTCCTAGAATATACCTCGCTACACCTAGATCCTTCATGTCAAACTGTGCTGACAACTGAGACTTAAAATCTGAAATCAAACTTTTACCATTCCCAAAAAACAACATATCATCTATGTACAATGCAATTATGAGAATGTGACCATTATCAGATTTTTAATAAACACAATGGTCAAATTTAGATCTCAAAAATCCCAATGAAAACACATAGGTATCGAACTTCTAGTACCACATTCTAGGAGACTACTTAAGACCATACAAAGACTTTTTCAACTTGCAAACCTAATTTTCTTTAACTTTAACCATGAAATGCTCTGGCTGTGACATATAAATCTCTTCCTCTAAGTCACCATGAAGGAACACTGTCTTCACATCTATCTATTCCACTTCTAGATCATACACTACTGCAAGTGATAACAAGAACCAAATAGATGTCAACTTTGCAAGAGGAGAGAAAATCTCACCATAGTCAATTCCCTCCACCTAAGAATACCCCTTAGCGACCAACCGTGCCTTATGCTTCTCAACACTGCCATTTGGACCAGATTTTCTCTTGAACACCCATTTACATCCAATAGGTTTCCGTCCTTTAGATAAAGGTACCAAATCCCATGTATCATTTTTCTTCAGCGCAACCATTTCTTCATCCATGGGTTTCATCTAGGAATCTGCATCACTCATACCTATAGCCTCTCTAACAGTCCTAGGCTCATCAGTGTTAGCAATCAAGGAAAAAATGCAACTAGAATCCAACAAAGAATAACCAAATCTTTCAGGTGAATAACCAAACCTATCAAGTTGTCACCTTTCTCTTGTAGACCTCTTGGATTGATGAGGTTGAGGTTCTTCTTCTTTTTTAGAACTTTTAGATCTTCTCAAACTCTCCTCATCACCAGGTTCAATAGGAGTACGTAGTTCTTTCATCAGACTAAGTGGAACTTGAACTACCTTCTTTTGTTTTTCCTCTTTCTCTACACTAGTAGAATTTGGAAAATAAATGACTAGGTGACTAAAATTTTTAGTCACAACAACTAAAAATGACTAAATTCTACTCATTTTTTGTAACTCAGCTATAAATGAGTAAATAAATGACTAATTTGGTCGTTGAATAAAAAAAATTTAGTCACAGAAATAAAAATGACTAAATAGTTAGTCGTTAAATCCAAACTAGACAATTTTTTTTAAAAAAATTCAACCAATTATTGATGCAATGCATTGATGATATTATTCAAGTTCATTACAGATTCATTCATCTCATTCATTGCAGATTCATTCATCTCGCTTGACCTCTCTTCATTCATTCATTGCATACCTCGCTTCATTCATTAGCTTGACATGAGGCGTTTTGATTAGTTATAGTAGCTACTTGTATGGGCGATAAGGATTCAGAGAGGACTTGGAGACTTTTGAAAAGGCATGCAAGGGAAAGGAATTCAGAGTTTGCTGCAATGAATTTGAATTCGCCAAGGCCCTCTGTAGTGAAATTGGATTTGAGGATGCCCTCTATAATGAATTTAGAGGTAATTTGAAACCCTCATTACATTAAACACAAATTCGAAACACTCATTACAATCTACTGCTCTTAAGAATGTTCTACTACTCTTAATAACATTCTTTCACAATCTTGCCACTATTCTGCTTCATAATGTGCTCGAGCTAAATATAATAAAATTTGGGTGTCAGTGCCAAATTATAATTTCCTCAAACAATTTTGATACAATTTCACTACAAGCGTAAATTGTCCTTGTGCAAAGTAAACATGTGTTAGATTTACCCACACATCAAGCATCTGAACAAAGATGTTTCCTATTGTAGCTTCTTATACCTATATAAATTTTCCTTTGCAATATCAAATTAATCCCTTTTAGCTAGCACAATGGCTGCCTCATTGTAGCATAAACATTTCTTGGTCTTTGTGCCAACACTTTACAATACAGTTCTCTATCCTTCTCAAGATATTGTGCCTCTGCATTTGGATCCCTCCTCTCATTGCGAAAAGCTGCAAAATAATTCCAATTTCCAAGTGAAATGTCAAAATAAGAATTGATCTTTGCATCTGATTCACTTTGTATAGCTTTAATTGTTTCTTCGCTTTAAGCCAATCATCTATTTTCAGTTCCATTTTTCCAAGCATAGATAAAGAATTTAATGAGTTTTTATCCACCTTAAGTGCATCCCCAATCAATTCTAGTCTTAGTTGGATCTAATTCTGAGCCTGAGCCATGGCTGCAAGACGTAGATATGCATCCACATAATTAGGAAACTTGAACAATATTAGACTGTATAAAAGATTTTATTTTTCAGTATCATGTAGCTGTTCAAACAACCTAGCAAGATTAAATAGTTTTGTGACTTTATCCCATGGTAACTCAAGTGAAACACCACATTCTTCTAGTCGATGAAAGAAATTCATATCCTTAAAGAGCACATGAAGAACTACAAAATTAACACCAAGGCTTTTATTTATGAATTCAACCCAAATGCCATTTCCAAATGCCTCCATAAAAGTTTGTTGAGCCAACTTTAGTTCATCATGCTCAAAATAAAGAACCCCAATGTTGTTTAACAATTGAATGGGTACTTATCTACACCTCTTCATAAGAGACTTTGGCGTCTTAAGAGAATCTAAGGCTGCACTAGGTTATGACGATATTAATAACTCACCCATATTGATAAATGCATGGGAATCAGGTGGACCTATGCAAGTTTCCTTTCTTAAAATTTCCAATGCATTCTTTGCCAGCCCTTGCTAAGCATATATATGGCCTACATCTTTTAATCTCTCACAGTTCTCAGGGTGGACCTCCAAAACCTTTTCAAAAATTGAGAGAGAGCTCTTAAGATCTCTCAGCTTCAATTGAACCTATCCACAAAATCCTATGGCCTCTAGCTTTCCTTGACTGATTTCATGTAGTAGCGGCCAATGGTGTCATAATCACCTTTACTATGATAAGATCGTGCAAAATTATAATATGAATGAGATTTCATGAGAGGGTGGTTAGTTGAAACAAGAGCTATCTCAGTCAACTGTTTGACAAGAAAATGTTGCCCTGCAGTGAAGAAAAAATGGTTTTCTAAATGATTTAATTCCATTGCAGAGTACGGGTATAGTTGAAAAGATCTATGCATCTTTTCCATTCCTTCATGAACACTACCTTTTTCACTAATTGTGGGAATCCTATAAGTAAAAAATGCACAAAACTAACCACAAAGATTTATGTAGAGGCAAAACATCATTTCCTAATGCCTCTATAAAAGTTTGTTGAGCCAAATCTAGTTCATCACGCTTAAAATGAACCCCAATGTTGTTTAATAATTGAATGGGTACTTCTTCTCTGTTCTTCTTCAGAAGAGACTTTGGCGTCTTAAGGGAATCTAAGGTTGCACTAGGTTCTGATGATATTAATAACTCACCCATCTTGATAAATGCATGGGCATCAAGTGGATCTATGCAAGTTTCCTTTCTTAAAATTTCCAAAGCATTCTCTGCCAACCCTTGCTAAGCATATATATGGCTTGCAACTTTTAAGCTCTCATAGTTATCAGGGTGGACCTCCAAAACCTTTTCAAAATTTGAGAGAGAACTCTTAAGATCTCCCAACTTCAATTGAACCTATCCAAAATATCCTGTGACCTATGGCTTTCCTTGATAGATGTCATGTAGTAGCATCCAGTGGTGTCATAATCACCTTTACTATGATTTAAGATCGTGCAAGATTATAATATGAATGAGATTTCATGAGAGGGTGGTTAGTTGAAACAAGAGTTTTCTTAATCAACTATTCCACAAGAAAATGTTGCTCTGCAGTGAAGAAAAAATGGTCTACTATATGATTCAATGCCATTGCAGAGTACGGGTATAATTGAAAGGATCTATGCATCTTTTCCATTCCTTCATGAACATTACCTTTTTCACTAATTGTGAGAATCCTACAAGTAAAAAATGCACAAAAATGACCATTTATGCAGAGGCATAACATCATTTCCTTATGCCTCCATAAAAGATTGTTGAGCCAACTCTAGTTCATCATGCTCAAAATGAACAACCCAAATGTTGTTTAGCGATTTAATGGATACTTCTTCTTTTCTCTTCTTCAGAAGAGACTTTGGCATCTTAAGAGAATCTAAGGCTGCACTAGGGTTTGACGATATTAATAACTCAATCATCTTGATAAATGCATGGAAATCATGTGGATCTATGTGAGTTTCCTTTCTTAAAATTTCCAAAGCCTTCTCTGCCTGCCCTTGCTAAGTATATATATGGCCTACAACTTTTAAGCTCTCATAGTTCTTCAGGGTGGACCTCCAAAACCTTTTCAAAATTTGAGAGAGAACTCTTAAGATCTCCGAGCTTCAACTGAACCTGTCCACAAAATCTTGTGGCCTTTGGCTTTCCTTGACTGATGCCATGTAGTCATGGCCATTTGTGTCATAATCACCTTTACTATGATAAGATCATTCAAGATTATAATATGAATGAGATTTCATGAGAGGGTGGTCAGTTGAAACAAGAGCTATCCCAGTCAACTGTTCCACAAGAAAATGCTGCCCTGTGAAGAAAAAATGGTTTGCTAAATGATTCAATGCCATTGCACAGTATGGGTATAATTGAAAGGATCTAAGCATATTTTCAATTCTTTCATGAACACTACCTTTTTCACTAACTATGAGAATCCTACAATTAAAAAGTGCACAAAATTGACCACAAATATTTTTCCCATTTCAAACAACAAAATTGCCAAAAAAATGTGTTAAAAACCTACAAAAAAATACAACTAAAATCACGCTGATTTTCATGCCAAAAAAAACCCATGAGGCCATAGCTTGTTGCTTACTATTATGCTTTGATATCTTTTTTCCAAGCATCCATAGCTTTTTTGAAATCTCCTGTTATAGGCTTTTAGCCATAGCAGCAAGGCAATGAACTGTTTGATAAAATGCTTTGGTAGACATGTATGAAAAATGTGGTAGCATAGAAAAGGCAATAAAATTTGGAAAAATGCCTCAAATAAATGTGGTCTGATGGTGATGGAATTCCATGACAAGCAAATTGTTATGGATTGTCATGGAATTCCATCACCATGAAACCACATTTCTTTGAGGCATTTTTTCAACCAATTGACTGCCTTGTCTATGCTATTGCTTACTATTATGCTTTGATAGATTTTTTCCAAGCATCCTTAGCTTGTTCGAAATCACTTGTTTTAGGATTTTAGCCATAGCAACATGGCAATGAACTGTTTGATAAAATGCTTGGTGGACATGTATGAAAAATCCGGTAGCATAGACAAGGCAGTGAACTTTTTGAAAAAATGCCTCAAAGAAATGTGGTCTCATGGAATGCCATGACAAGAAAATACAATTGGTAGTTGCTCCTAATTATTAGTTATGCAATGTGAAGTAATTGCATAACTGATTAGGTTGACTTTGTAAAAACTATATTGTAATTGAAATTTTGTCATCTATTAGCATCTAGTTATTAGCTATGAAATGTGAAGTAATGCTTTGAGTTTGAAAGATGTGCAATGCAATGTAATAAAAAAATTGAATATAAACTATAAAATCTATTTTTACAATTCATTAGTTAAACTCTCTATTTTATTTGCTCTTTGTAACTCTATTGCTATGGAAATTCCTTTCAATTAAAAAAACAATTTTTGTCTCTTAGTCTACAATTTTTTGTTGCTATGTGTAGAACATTACAGATGGATCAACATCAAAGGTTGAAATACCATGCATTTGATGAGAGAATAGCCAATGAGAGTGACATGGAAAAATATCCATGTCCATGTAATGTTTGTCTTGGTGGAAAGGTGAAAAAAAGAAGTCAGATTTATTGACATATGATAAGATATGGGAATAGTGGTATAAGCCCTTGGAATGGCAATTATTATGAAGATATGATAGAATGGTAGAGTGTGAGAGATGAAGAGGAAACAAACATAGATGAAGTGGCACCAAACTAGATGAAGAGGCAGCAATGTTAGACGAAGGGTTTGAAGTTGATAGAATGTTGAATGAGGGTCTAAACGATGATTGGGCCAAGTTGATGGAGGATGCTTCAAAGCCTTTGTATGCTAATTGTAGGTTAAGTCGTTTGAAAACAATCCTTCAAATTCTTAACTTGCAAGTGGTGTTTGGTTGGACAAATGAGAGTGTGGATCAATTATTAGCATTATTAAGTTCGTTGTTACCACTTGACTCCACATTGCCAACCAAACGAAGTCAATGTAGAAAGGAAATCACTAAGCTAGGATTAGGGTATGAAAACATCCACACATGTGTGAATGGTTGTGTATTATTTCACAAGAATCTTGCAAGTGAGAGTGAATATCCAAAATTTCATGAAGTGAGGTATAAAGAAGGGTTGAAATCAATTGTGGTTCCTAGAAAGGTTCTTCGCCACTTTTTGGTAATCCCACAATTACTCCAAATGTATAGGTGTAGAGACATTGCTAAAATTATGCAATGACATGCCCAAAATAAGAGCACTAATGGAAAACAACGACATGTGCCTGATTGTAAGACGTGGATGGAATTTGATAACATATGGTTTAATTTTTCTCAAGATCATCATAATATAAGGTTGGGTTTGGCTCTAGATGGGGTGAACCCATTCTCAGATCAAAGTACTAAATGGTCAACTTGGCCAGTGTTTTTAATAAATTATAACTTGCCTCCATGGTTAGCAACTAAACCATTTTTCTTAATGCTATTATTTATTATACCAGGAAAGAAAAGTGTGACTTTAGATACAATTGATGCTTATCTAGAGCTATTATATGATGAGCTAATGGAATTGTGGAAAGGAATTGAAGCAATTCAATCTTTAAGGGATGTTCATTCAATCAAATTCACTTTAAGAGCTTCCTTATTGTGATTCATGATCTTCCTACATATGACACATAGTCTGGTCTTAGTGTTCACGAATACCATGGATGTCCTACTTGCAACTTTAAGGATTTTGTGAGGCACTCAAGAATTTTGCGTAAGTGTATTTATTTTGGACATCGTGCTTACCTTAAAATGGATCATCCATATCGTCAACAAAAAACATGGTTCAATGGTCAAGAAGAGAATCATGAAGCACCATTGCTAATAATAAGTGATTACATTGTTGAGAATGGAAAAAAAAGAATGTCATTTATTAAAAATGATGGGATTTCTAGTAATAGATATGATCCATGTAATGAAAGCGATGTAAAAGGGTTGTGCATATTGTATAAGTTGCCATAATTTAAGGATATAGCCATTAGGCATAATATTGACTTTATACATATTGAGAAAAATATAGCCTATGCTATTATAGAAACTCTTTTTGGTGTTTTCGATACTATTCATCACGTGAAGACTTTCAACAACTAAATATTTGTCAAAATATTTGGGTTGAAAAATATGATGATGAAAAATATAGAAAACCTAGTGCTCCTTACGTTTGGACAAAGGAACAATCTGCACAATTCTTACAGTTGATGTCTCAAACTCGCTTTCCCATTGGATATGTAAATAGTAGTATTAGAAGCTAAATTGACATTAATGGCTTAAGATGCCTCAAGCCCCATGAATATCATGTCATCATGGAGAAAATTTTACCTATTGTGGTAAATATATTAATTTTTAAAAAGGGGCCAAGATTGGCAGTTATAAGGTTGGGCCTAAGATTAAAGAGAATGAGTTTACATGTATTAGATCCTTCGAACTTTGATAGTTTGAGGGAGGAGGTTGTTGAAGTCCTTTGTCTATTGGAATAGGAATTTCCACCAAAAATATTTAACATTTCTATGCATCTTTTGATACATCTACAATATGAACTAAAGCATTGTGGCCCGGTAAGAACAAGATGGATGTATCCTATAAAACAATATATGAAGGTTTTGAAAAAAAAAGTTCATACTAGGGAAAAACTGAAAGGCAACATGTCTGAGGGATATTCAATGCAAGAGGCCATGGGATTTTGCATAGAATATATGAAGGATTTTAAAAATGTCAATTGGCATGTATGGTACAATGCCAAAGAAGACACAATTACAGGTGAGTATTAGAAGGCAATGGATGTCACTTCAAGCTATCACATCAAGAAAGAAGTGCAATACATTTCTATATTCTTCAAAAAACATCTTATTTCGATAAGTGGCATAGGTAAAAAAAAAAATTACACAATAATTTATTTACTCAATTGCATTTACACATTTATATTATCAATCTTACTATTTGTATGTTAATATTCTCTGTGGAAAATATGAAGACAATCAAACTTGGATGCAACATCGACCTCAAAGGCACAAACATCATTCTAATTTGATTGGAGGTGATTCTTTTCCAAAATTTGAAGAATGGATTGCTAATGCAATCGGTGATGCAAAAGAAGAAGGTCAAGATATAACAACAGAGGAAAGTGAGCTTTCACAAGCTCCACATTTATGGGCTACACAATTTAGTGGAATGTGGGCCTATGGTAGTCATTTAAGAGTGGAAGAAAAAGACAAAGGAAAGATAAATTGTGATTGTGTTGTTAGTGCTGAATTTCTTCATGAAACTGAGAATTTTTTTTATGTTGAATTCATCCAACAAATTATTCTAGTGGACTATGGTGAAAATAGTCTTATTATTAAAATGTAAGTGGATCCGACCATCTACAATACAATTTGATGAGTATGGATTTGTACTCGCAAATAGAAGAAACTTTTTATCAGAGGCGGATGATTCGTATGTTTTCCCTCTTCAAATTAACCAATCATTTCTAATTGATGATGTAAGAAGCCCAGGATGGTCATATGTCATTCAAAAAGAGTCATTCAAAATGAAAATTCATGGAAGTTGTTAATATAATGCTTGATGGGAAACATATTAATTTACAAGAAACATTTGAAGAAGTGGATGAAGACAATGATGGAGTGTTTGAAGAAGAAATTTTGATTACCAATGAAGAGATTGGGATAGAGAATGCATTGCATGCCATAGATGAGGATGAGGAAGAAAATCAAGCATATGTAGACATGAATGATCAAGATTTTGATCTTGCTAACAATGCAGATGATTATGATGATGTTTTGTCACCTTAAGAGGTTAGCTTGTCACCTAAAATTTGGTTATATGTATGGTGTAATTTATTATTGAATGTAATAAAGATTTGAGTATAGGTATGCTTATTCACTATTGTTTTATTGATACATTTCTGAATGTAATCATAATTATTTTACTAGTACATTGTATACAAAACCCGAGATGTTCACTGCTGATTTGAAGTGTATTTAAAGTTAGGTTCAATCATTCTTCTTAGTTTTCTTTCTTTGGTTGAAAATTTGAAATTAATTTTGTTTAGTTAGAATATAATTTCTTGTATGTCCTATATGTTTTCTAGATGCAAACATATAATGAACATCTACGATTTAATAATGCATATATATATATCTTAACATTAGGTGAACTAAGCCTCCCCATTACAAACAAAGAAATGATCTCTTAGGTCTGACTGAAACTGAAAACTAAAACTGAGAGACTACAAAATTAGAAAATTGTTCAATCTTTTCAATAAAATGATATCTAAAATACTACATTCATAATAAAATCCAATACCGCACTACCACAACAGTTAATAGAGGTATGCGTGGGATAGTGAGACATATAGGTCAATGTATAAATGCTTACCACAATAATGTGACAAACAAATATGAATACCGCGAGGTGGCGGTGAGAACATGTTAACAACTAAAGTAAATCACAGCCACACAAAGGGGTAAATAGTGACATTGCATTATGGTGGTGAACAATCACTCAACCACTAGAATTAACCTATTGTCTTGTGGGAGTCCAAAGGGGTGTGTGAGGGGTGGTGGTACTGCTACCACTGCCTCGTAGTGGTCTTCATATGACAGAGCAGTATGGCGGTGAACATTCACTCAACCGCTAGAATTAACCTGCCATCCTGCAAGAGTCTAAAGGGGTGTGTGTGGGGTGGTAGTACTGCTATCATTGCCCCGCAGTAGTCTTGATATGATAGTGCGGTATGGTGGTGAACAGTCACTCAACCACTAGAATTAACCCACCATCTCGCAGGAGTCCAAAGGGCTGTGCACGGGGTGGCGGTAGTGCTAACACTACCCTACAATAGTCTTTAAATGACATAGCGGTACTGTGGTATAGGTTGTCAAGCATTAAATGATTATACCATTCAATTTCCCAAGATCAACAACATGTATTCAAACTCGAAATATGGGCAGATTCTAAAATATTTTGCATGAATTGACATTAATAGTGAGGTGATCGAGCTCAACAACAAATATTACTTGGGACTCGATGACATTTTGGAAATCATTCACAAAGCTCAGCGTACTGGAGGCAAGGGAGTTCAAGTAGGAAAAATTTGCAGCTATTATTTCACTGGGTAAGTTCACAGAAACCCTCTATAGCAAGTGTAAAAGAGCTGAATTTTCTTCTACAAGTAGACACCTAAAAAATAAAGTAGGAGTAAATTCTTCATCATGCCACCCAAAAGAAGTCAACTTGTGAGTAAAAAGGAAGAGTCCACAATTTATAAATCAAAGAAGAGGTCCCTGCAACAATGTGTTACCTAATTATGTAGACAAAGGATCCAAAAAGGTGTTTAAAGATACAACCCTTGGATGTAGAGACCCAATTATCAATATCTCAGGGTGGGATTTGTTTTGGTACTTCTATGAAAAAATGGTTGAGAAGATTCTAGTTTTGAATCCTTGGACCTTAGATTTGGCCAAATTGATAGTCCCAAATGTCTTTGTGGATGTGGAGTTTATTAAAAGTATTGGCACAATATTATCACCCGGCTACTAGGACTATAAGAATGCCAAATGGTTCACCATTAGTGTTGCTGACTAAAGAAGCAATTATAGAGTGTTTTATGTTAAAAAAGAAAGCTATCACTAAGATTGACTTGGATAGAAGTGAGGAGGATTATAGGAGATTGAGAAAAACTTAAAGGAGTGATGAACTTCCTTTACACATGAAAAAGGGTGTAAACAATAGGAGGATACCTATCTCCCCCTCCCAAAATGAGCCATTTACCATAAAGGATTCCAAGTATATTTCAAAATAATTTATTTTGCTTTGTGCCAAGTGCTTGGAATAGATGCTGAAGAGAGGATGCCAACATATCTCATGATGATGACAATGAGGATACAAAATACTGAAGTCAACATTGAGTATGACTTTGCTGCTGAAATTGAGAAAGGGCTACATGAGGGATTTTTGCAAGTAAGAGAGAACTTAGCTCCCATCACTTTCAGGAAATACTCTTTGCTGTGTCATTTAATATTGTACCAAAACATAAACATATGGACTAAAAGAATGTGTTTGGGAATGACTGATGATGAAGGGAATAGGTTGTCTATACAAAACTGGTGTTACATTTGGGATAGTAGATGTAAAAATAGTGATTATGTAATATTTCATGATGATTTCATAGTAAAGGTCATGGCCACTCTTGGTCATATTTCACCAAGATTGCATAATAAAATCATGCAAGTATTAAGACCAATAGCATTGAAGCCAGAGCAAGGACACAACCACAATTTCAGTGACTGATTCTTCTTAGCAAACCAAATAGTAATAAGGGTCTATGGGTGTCCTCAAGCCCCACATGTTTTACCTATTCTTTTTCTATTCAAATTGCATTTTTAGAATTCATGTGGCAAATGTTATGGATGGAGCAGGATGTTATGAAAAGACAGAAAAATGGGACATTCCTCCCTAACCTAACTGAATGTGAGCGGCTATCCGTAGGGTTTGACACTCTTGAAGAACTGCAGAACTATTTGAAGATGTGGTATTCATTGAAGTCACAAGGAGAAAGGGTCTTTGATCCTAAAGAGAATATTAATTTTATAAAGTAGACACTTCTCAGTAAAGTGGGGATTACCCATGTAATGGATTACAAAGAAGATGTAATAAGAAATTGCTTTACATCTGATGAAGTTTTTCAAAGGAAGAGGAAGTGGGAAATCATAAAGAGGCTTGAGGAGGAGAAGAAGAAAAGGGACACTGGATTCCAAGGATTCTATGTTGAAGAAAAGGATCCTATTAGAAGGATGAACATAATAATTGACAACTTCGAAAGATTATATGTTGAACCACAAAAGAAACCCAAGGTTCAGTCTTCAAAACCCTCCAAGTTGCCATCAAACCAAGTGGTATTGTAATCACAGAGCCCCTACCAGACATTGCCACAATTCAATCAAAAGCATCCCCTGAGAAACCAAGTCCTAAAAGGTAGAAGACACATGGAGTGGCCCCCTTAGTGGCATATGAAATAAGTGAAGGAGTAGGGGATACTGAAGAGGTAGTCAATGTACTTTTGAATTTTAAATATGATGAAGTTGATCAGCCACTACCTAAGATTGCAATTGATGCTCACAAACCAAAAGAAAGAGTGGATCTACATGGGCATAATGATCAAGAAGTGCATGATGATGAAAGGGTGATTGTTTCCCTTATATTTATTGAAGATGATGAATTTATTCAAACTCTCGAGTTTAAGGATTTTTGGTTTAAGATGAAAATGAAAGAATTTGAGGAGAGACTCTAAATTAATAAGATGGGCACTAAGGAGTCATAGCATGACCATATTTTTTCCTAGACTCTTAAAGAAATCAGGATTAATGAAATTAATATTAGCCGCCAAGAAGCAAGAAAATTGGTTTTAGAAAGAAATATACTAATTATTCCTGGGATGGAGTTGTATAAGAGTGAATTTTCACCCCTTATGAAAAGTCCCTTTTTTCCTTTTTCCACCTTAGAAAACCAAGTCTGGAGGCTTAATTACACCTAAGCTCACTGCTTTCACTCCACTTGGCACCTGTTTTGAGCATCGGTGGGGAAATTTTTGTCGAGGACACTCGTGCGACACGTAGACATCTGCACAATGTGGTTATGTCCTTGGAAAATTCCTATGACTGAACCTGCAGAGGAGTTACACTTCTCATTGGTGGTCATGTTGTAACACCCTCTTTGGCCGATCGACCTGAATATGGTCGTTTTCTTTATCTCCTCTTCAAATTCACTCCTTCAACAAGCATTTCATTCTCTAAATATTCATTCCAACTTCTTCTAAGCATTCAAACTGACTTCTTCACTCTTTTGCACTCACTTCAAGCATTCTAACAACACTCTTGCACTCCATTTGTAGCAACAACTTCACTCCATCACTTCAATAGAGCAAGTTTGGGACCACACCATTGTAGCAGAGGCTCAAGTACTCTCATTCTCTCCCCCATTAGCCTTGAGTGCTTTTGGTGGAGGTGGTAAGCTTCCCATTCCTCTCCTCTATTACTTGGTAGAGTAAGCACATTTACTGTTTGTAGTGCTTTAGTGTTCTTTACTACGTTATTTTTGTTATCTCACTTTCTTGGCTATCCGTGGAGGTGGAAGCACCTAAATGGGGGTATGACTAAGGCAAGCCCCTATAAAACCACCCAACATTTTCCTCATCTTTGTGTGTAGGTGAACATGCTCTCGAGGAGCTAGCTAGTGAACTAGTTTCTTGCATTTTTTGCTTTATCACATTAGAGAATTTTTTGTTTATTTAATCACATTATTTTGGCCCTTTAATAGTAGTTAGCTGGGTTGTTAGCTTGTTTTCTTAGGTTTGACCTTGTCTCTTTAGTTGTTTGGTTGTACAGACGCCAACACACTTGAGAGACACCAGTGTGTTGCACTATCATCCTAGGACCACACTTCTATCCTCAAGCAGAGAGCTACTTAAGGCATAGCATTGAACCTAAAAAATGGCTTGCCTAGCCCCATCTTTCATTTCACGTCTATAGGGTGCTTGGAGGACTTTATAATCCTCATCATTCTTGTCCCGCATTCCCCAACTTCTTGTTAAGATGAGGTAAGTAAGGGCAGCCTTTCGCTCTTGGCCCTCTATGACCTGGGGCCTTGAACGTGGTCGGTCCCCCTCTCTTACAGTTTTGGTGAACCCAATTTGAACCATTTTTGGTTTTGTTTTGCGATACTGACAGTTCCTTTCCTCATACTCTAGGAGTGTTGTAGGTGTGAGTGTTGTGAGGCTGTCACCTTACAACCCAACCTGCAACCCCTATTTGGCATAGTTGGAAGGTTCCAAAGGTGTTGCGTAACGAAATATTAATTGAGTCACTGTCTTATCCTTAAACCTTTAGGGAATCTATGAAAGTATCGTCTAGTGTGCGTAATGGCCTCCTTCTTGCATCAACCTATCCCCTCTGTGCAACCTATGGATAGTGTTACTGGTATAACCTTCACTTCAAAGGACTTGTCGATGGGTTTTAACAAGGAACAATCTCCTCTCTATATTCCTGCACGGATTAATACAAACATTGTAGCGGGTGTTCTTGTTGATCCGACATCACAATTAAACATAATAACCAAGGAGATTATGCTGATTAATTTCTTATATAAAGATGGGTATGATGCACCTGTGAGTACCATCCACACACATGATGAGATTTCCATGCCCCCTTTGGGTAGTATTGTTTGTTGGTCTTGGTTGGACCTAAATCTATGAAACTCCTATTTGACATCATTCCCAGGTCTGAGCTCTTTAGGGTGAAATTGGGTATCCTGTGGTTGGTGGTGATGAACGAGGTACCCTCGGTTGTGCATAAATGCTTAAAATTTATCCACGGGGGTTCTGTACACGTAATCCACAACACCGGTTATAGACCACCGGTTGCTTGTGGTAGCAACTCCTTGGACTAATCTTGGCCTATGCCCATTGGTCCTCTTCTGCCTAGGACAAACCTTCTTCACTAAACATATCAGAACTATAAGAAGGGGCACCTAAGGTCAAAAGTGACATACCCTCCCTCACCTTATGCTGTTTCACATAGGGCTTGCTTAAAAGCTGACATCAATGCCAATAAGGCACATATGAAGGAAGAAGAGAAGCGGTCCCGAGATCATCCTTCCTCTTTTTCCGGTCAATCTGACGCTTCTTCTCGCTTTGTTGTGGTGCCAAAATATTTTTCTTCGCACTTGTGGGAGAATCCTATGGTGCCTACTTGGCAAATGCCTAAGCGTCCTACATTCAAACTTCTTGTTTTTCTGACAGAGCCTAGACCCGCTTAGTATAATGGGAAGAAGGTTTCTTGTGGAGAGTCCTCTTTGTCTTGACCTCTGTGGCCTCCTACCACTCCTGCTCCTAAAGTAGTGAATGGGAAGAGGGCCGCTATCGAGGCTCTTGAGTTGACTCCCCTTGCTACTCCTTGACCTACTCCTCCTGCTCCCATTTAGGAATTCATTCCTCCACTGGAGATGGTCGTAGTGGATGTTCCCATGGTTGAGCAGGAGCCTTCTATTCCCCCATAGCCTTCGGTCTCTAGCTCAAAGAGTCATAGAAACCACCTTCCACATGAGTGCAAGCATCGACGAAAGGCTCTCTTGGTTGAGCAGACCACCTCGCAAAGGAAGGAGGAAGAGACGACCACCCCTATTATAGGGCCTCTTGTAGTGTCACCCTCTTCCCTTCCTTATGCTTCTATTTAGTCTAGTCACATGATACTTTCGGCTTCCATTGTGATTATGAATGCACCTAACCCCAAGGAGGTACAAGTGTTCATTGCTCCTTCGGTGGAGCTTCCTTTGATGACGTCTGTTTTGAATATTCAACTTTTTCCAAAGCCCGTGGATATGATTAATACCTCGGTTGTATCCACTGTGGTTCTTTCCTCCTCTTCCTCTACACCTCTAGCCTCGTCTGTGGGGAGTTCATCTCCCTCAACAAAGCAAAAGGTAGACTGTGGTCCTTCTAGCAATGAAGGACTTAAGAGGAGCCCACCTTCTTCACAAGGTGGTCTCGTGCTTACTTGTTCTGTACTAGGGACGGAACCAGCCCTGACTTCCCCTAAGTTTGTCTTCACTCCCGAGTCATTTGGAAAGCCTAGCAGTGAATCTCAGGCGTAGCCTACCCCATCCATTGAAATTAAACACGAAGCTCCTATGAGGTGCATGTTTAACTCTGTGGATGAAATTCTAGCCTTGTCAGGGATTTTCACAAAATCATTTACTTTAGCTCCACAAGAGCTCAATGAAGAAGACCTTGCAGGGCCTTTGTCCTTAGCCCTTGTTGCGGGATGGCCAGATGCTCCTCCTCTTAACATCCCACCACTGTAGGCTCATCCTCCTTCCCCCTATGATGTTCGAGAGTGGGAAGTGGATGACCTCTTGGTCGATTAGTGTTAGGAGGAGGCCTCTCATTGATCTTCTGTGTGTGTGTGTTTTGTGATGTGTTCCCCTGTGCTCGTGCTATGTGTGTCTGGATGACCCTTGTCACCCCCATTGGTGCTTGGATACATGCGTGGTTTTTGTGTTGTAAACCTTCTTCTATTTGTATCATCTTATTTTTATTTAAGGGGTAAACACTTTTGACCAGAGCTATGAACCAGATACAACCATTCAACAATACCACCCCAATGGGGTTTGAACCTTGGTGGCAAGAACAACAATGCCACCTATAAACCATCACACCATGCCAATACCGGCTCTTCTATTTGTATGATCATTCTTCCATGTTTGTGCTTGATTTTTGATAAATTGGGGATGATGCAAAGCGTTGGGGGAATTTAGCCTTCCCTTCCATGTTGATCGAATTTTTTGTTTTACTTTGTCTTCTTGTGCATTCTTCCTGATCTGGTTGGGGATTGATGATATTTCGCATTGCACTACGGTTACATATTATTTATATGAGCTTGGACATATTTGACCCCGCTAAACCAAATCCCCCTATGCCCTTTGTTCATGTTGTCTTCCCTCTTTTTCTTTTTCTTTCTCTTTATCTTTCTCTCTTCTTTGCTTGAGTTGTCCCTTTCATGTGTGACTATGCCTTTCTTCAATATTTTTATTTTTAGAAAATGCATTCATTTCCAATGAATATTTTCTCAAAAAAATTCACAAACCTTTCTCAGAATCATATTCTCAACTTGGAACCCTAACAAAATATGTTTCCCTCATCATGGGTTCATAAAGAAAGGACTTGGAAATCCTTCCTCCTAAGTGGGAACAACTGTGACCTCCCCTTGCATAGGGGAATATTCTTCCTTTCAAATTCCTTGATGAAGTGAACACCTTTTGAAAGGATCCCTTGATGATGGATCGCTCTAAAAGAGAAAATATGCTTTTGAACTATGCATCCCTTGAGAGGACCCTTTCTTCACGACAGGTTCCCGAGGGACCCCTTTGAAAGTTTTTTGTCTGCTTAATTGCCTACATGGCCGTTTCCTGACTCTGTGGAGTCCACTTTCCTAGGTTTCCTCCATGTAAAATATCTTAGGGGATACCTCCCTGTAGGATTGAGAACCTGTAGGGCGATTCCTTTGAGCTTCTTCCATGCGAGAGATATTGGGGGTGGCTCCCCTATAGGTCCGCGGGCCTATGGGGCACTTTCTTGGGTCTCCTCCATGAGAGAGATCTTGGGGGCTACCTTCCCTATAGGTTTGCAGGTCTTTAGGGTGATTTCTTGGGTTTCCTCCATGCAAGAGATATTGGGGGTTACCTTCCCTATAGGTTTGTGGGTTTGTAGGTCACTTCCTTGGGTATCCTCCATGTGATAGATCTTGGGGGTTACCTTCCCTATAGGTCTGTGGGTCTGTAAGGCACTTCCTTGGGTATTCTTCATGTGGGAGATCTTGGAGAATACCTTCCCTATAGGTCTATGGGTCTGTAGGGTGTTTTCCTCGCTTCCTCCATGTGAGAGATCTTGGGAGACACTTCCTGAGTATCCTCCATGTGAGAGTTCTTGGGGGACACCTTCCTTGCAAGTCTGTGGGCTTGTAAGGTGCTTACTTCATGGGGCTTCCTTCATGCGAGAGATCTTGGGGGTTGCCTCCTTGTAGGTTCACAGGTCTGCAAGACACTTTCTTTCTTCGACTTCATAGTTTCGAGAAGCTATGAAGTCCCTTTGCTTGTCTTGTACCTTCAGGTTCATCAAATCATGGTCTGCTTCCTCAATGGTTCGAGTATATATTTCTAACCTTACTCCTTCCTTGATCTACTTTACCGAAGCACTCATTAGTACTCATGCTTGCTAAAGTGGGGGAAAAATGTATAAGAGTGAATTTTCACCCCTAATGAAAATTCCCTTTTTTCCTTTTTCCACCTTAGAAAACCAAGTTTGGAGGCTTAATTACACCTAAGCCCATTGCTTTCACTCCACTTGGCACCTATTTTGAGCATTGGTGGAGGAATTTTTGTCAGGAATGCCCACACGATGTGTAGATGTTCGCGTGGTGCACTTACATCCCTGACAGATTCTTGCGGCTAAACTTGCAGAGGCGTTACACTTATTATTGGTGGTCAAGTTGTAATGCCCTCTTCTGCCGACCGACCTGAATATAGCCATTTCCTTCATCTCCACTTCAAATTCACTTCTTCAACAAGCATTTCATCCTCTAAGCATTCATTCCAACTTCTTCCAAGCATTCAAACCAACTTCTTCACTCTTTTGAATTCCACACCATTGCAACAGAGGCTCGAGTACTCTCATTCTCTCCCCCATCAACCTTGAGCGATTTTGGTGGAGGTGGTAAGCTTCCCATTCCTCTCCTCTATTACTTGGTAGAGTAAGCACATTTACTACTTTTGTAGTGCTTTAGTGTTCTTTACTACATTATTTTCTTTATCTTTCTTTCTTGGCTGTTCGTGGAGGTAGAAGCACCTAAACAGGGGTCTGACTGAGGCAGGCCCCTATACAACCACCCAACATTTTCCTCCTCTTTGTGTGTAGGTGAACGTGCTTTCAAGGAGCTAGTTGGCGAACGAGTTTCTTTGTGAGATCCTTCTTGCCACCTTAACTCTTGCATTTTTGCTTTATCACATTAGAGAATATTTTGTTTACTTAATCACATTATTTTGGCCCTTTAATAGTACTTAGCTGGGCCATTAGCTTGTTTTCTTAGGTTGGACCTTGTCTCTTTAGTTTTTTGGTCGTACGAATGCCAACACACTTGAGAGATGCCAGTGCACCGCATCGTTGTCCTAGGACCACACTTTCATAACTCGAAAACTGACTCACCTAGCCTCATCTTGCATTTTAGGTTTGTAGGGTGATTGAAGGACTTTATAATCCTCATCATTCTTGTCCCGCATTCCCCAACATCTTGTTAAGCTGAGGTAAGTTAGGGCAGCCTTCTGCTCTTGGCCCTCTGTGACTTGGGGCCTTGAACATGGTCGGTCCCCTCTGTTATAGGAGTTAAAAAAGATATTCTTACTGCATCAAGTAAGAAGTCAAGAAGATCCCATGTTGGTTTTTGAATTCAATTAAGATGAGGGAATGAGTGGCACAGGTTACAATCCAAGACTTGAAACCCTAGCCTTTTGGACCAAGCAAAAAAAATAGAAAACCAAGATTGCTTGATGTTGTAAAAGAAATGAGAGGGATTTCCATGGTAAAGACACTTCAAGACACATCAACATTGGAGGAAAATACTATGAAAATGCACTCAAGAATGTTTACTAGGGATGCAACTAAAGATATGGAGCTTAGATTGGAAGAATATGAGAAAGCATAGACTGATTTGAATGATGAAGTGAATAGGTTATTCATAGAAAATGTGAAATTGAAACAACAGTTGAAGGGAGTAGGTCCTTACCAAAGCACAAAATTAATAGTATACAAGCCCCCTGCCATCCAAACTGATATAGGTGAAATAATTGTTGAACAAGTTAATGTGCTAAAACAATAAATTAGAAGTTGAAAAAGAGTAATGAAGAAACAAAGGAAAGAGAAAAGAGAGAAACCCTTAGGGTATTGGAACAACTCTTGGAGCATAGAGTTAAACTAATTGTGGGAAAATTGGAAAATGTGTATGAATGTTATGTCTCCTTGTCACAAGCAATTGATCAGACAAAGGCCCATGTACCTATATTGAACCCCTTATTCAAGAAATGGCAACTTGTACATCACACCTTAACAACTTTGTGCAAAATTTTACAAAGGATTTTTGAGGCCCCCACAACTTTAAAGCCTACTGAGCATATGGTTCGAATGGTGACAAATGAATTTCAATACATGTCTACAGGAGAACAAAAGATCATGGATTCATTTCACATGCTAAAGCAGTGGTTTGTGCCTAAGATACTAAGGGATGATGATCAACTGAAAGGATCCAAGGATTGGACAAATGAGTTTGGAAAAATTGTTCCCAATTTCCTCACTAATATATAGAAGGATGGTGACATAAATATTCACCACCTTAGTTTAACCTTGGATGTAATAATTGCACTGGATGCTGGGTACTCAAAATTCATCATAGATAACACAAAAAATCCAAGAGTACAAATGGCCTCATGATTACATGGTGTACCAATCGAAGCAGACATATCTAGCTCCCCCAGAAGAATAGGCCTTGCAATGAAGTTCCAAGCCTTGCAAATACTAATCATGGAGAGAGGATCTTGCCGAATCTTAATGATCATGGGTACCATACGATGAGTAATGGACTTCTATATCTTGCGAGTGCTGTGGACTTCAACATTTGATAAATTCTCTTCACTTCTCATCTTTCATTGCTTTTAAAGTTTTATGTAATCCTATGTAAACAATGATAATTAAGAATTTTTGATTTGTATTAAAAGTGGGTAACTAACAAGACACTTTTTGACATGTCAGTAAGGACAAAATTTTGAAACGTATTGTAAAATATTTTTGAAGATCAATAGAATGAAGTTATAATTGGTGGCCAAATTCTGGTTTCAATTGTTTGTTGAAGTTAATTAATGAATGTTATCTTGCTATCTCCAGTTTGATCTTTCCTTGTTATTTAAATCAATATATCAAGGGTATATCTGGTTTATCAAAACACATTTGCTATCAAACAATTCATTTTGTACTACATTTTGGTGTCAAATCTTTGGTAATTATGGTTAGTTTCATTACATTCAAATTTTGAATTATGGGAAATTATATACAGTAAATAGATTGATGGATGTTTGGATAGTGAAATTAGCTCTTATAAATTAACTGAAATATCTTATCTTGAAATATCTAGGAGGATTATTCTAATTAAAGAGGATTTTGTGGTTATTTTTGTAACAATGATTTTACAGTGCAACTAGCTTGCTATTTTCATTCAAGATACAAGTCATGATCAAAGTCAAGCACATACCAAGAAGATGGTACTATACTTCAAACCCTCAACCTCACTTAGTTTAGTCTACTTACATGGGGATATTAAGGAAGTTGCTAAACAATTAATATATATCATTTGTTGTTTGTGAAGGAGAATCCTGTGAGATCCAATATGGCAGTGGATCAATATCTAGTTTCTTTTTTGCTAATACTGAACGAGTTTAGGGTGTTGCAACAAACCAAGATGTTATACTTTAGAACATTAGAGTTTATAGTTATGTCGGCTGATACAAATCCTCCTGCCATTCTTGTTCCTTTGATTTCATTGGCCAAAGATAAGGTATTGATTTTTTCTCTCTCCTTGTACCATTTTGAATTTTGACATTATTGCAACCTTTTAAGATGTTAGATGAGCATTGCAACATTTTTAGGTTAACTCCATGTTCCATGCAATACCCGAATCATTCCTTAATTTGTGAGAGGCTTTCCTTCAATCGCCTTTGATATGTTTCAACTGTTCACTGGCAATCTTTACATCATGTAGATGTTGCAAAGGTGGATTGAAGAGATCAAAACCAATAAAATGAACACAGTTTGATTCTTATTGTATAGGGTAGTAATCACATGGGTAAAATGGTGGGATTGAAACTAATGAAATGATGTTTGACATAGTAAAAAACCCTTTTAATTGCAAAGTTTTCCCATGATCAAATTCCTTGACTTGCAACCCTTTTTTCTAATTTTGATGAATTGTAAGAGAATAAACCTAAATAACTTTCACATGAACATCAAATTTTTTGACATATTAACGATGCGTTTTGAACCATTTGGTGATGCTTCTATGTATTTGTTCAAGTAGTTATTTTCTTGCAAGTTTAATCGATGCCTTAAGTTTTGTTATTAATCATTAGTTTAAAAATTACCGTTGCAAAAAGTACCATATGTGTTCATGCCTTCAAAAGTTGAATTGGGCAATGCTTGTAAAGTGAATGGGGAAGATGATGTCACAGTTGGGATACTTGTTGTGAAACATCAAGTTAGTAATTTTTGGATGTTAAGGCTTCCCAGTTGGATATCAAAGATATTTTTTCATCAACTTAATTTGGAATTTATGTATAAATGAATTCTTTAATCGTGCAGGTCTTTACTGAGACAACACATGAAGCAGGTTTGACATTTTTGTTGTCCAAGTCTGATGGCATTCTTGGGTTTGGTTTCTAGGAAATTTATGTCGATAATGTTGTTCTAGTCTGGTTAGTGTTGATAGCCTTCATTCTATAATATTTAAACTTCATTATATAATCTGATCGTATCACCTTTCTTAAATTTTGAACAAGCTTATAAAATCAAGCGTTCAATATGCATATTTCAAGCCCATGTTGAACACTCTGTTTAAGGCATTTGTTGACAAGGCTACAATTTTTTAATTGATTATCTTTTTGTTGTGTTTGGAATTTCTTTTGTAAACTTGCAATATAAAATACACTTTTATTCTTTCTGAATTGAGACTAATATTAATTTTGTTGGTTGTATTGAGGCACAACTTCATTCATGGCAGAAAAGGCAACACCTTGTTGCTCATAGTAGATGGCACATTGCATATAAAAGAGGAAATATTCTAGCTGGGTTATTGTTGACTGCACTGAAGGAGAGAGCTTCATATATGAGACATGATCAACACTCTCCTTGGATTCTACATGTTATAGCTTGCTCTAGGAAGATTTCCCACGTTGTAGAAGTTTTAAGAGATGAAAAGGGCATGTGCTCACATTGAAGGGCTTCAAGCATGCGTTTCCATCATTATAGAAGTCTTTTGGAGAACTTTCTTTCTTGCAATCATTTCTCTATAGTATTGTAACTCAGATTTTTAGTCTTGTGACTAAAAATAACAATTGTAATACTCTATTTGTAAGCTATAACTAGAACACCTTTCTTTTATTAATAAAGTTCACCAATTTTTCCTTCTCAATGGTTGTCTTATTGTGTGCAATTGATGATTGATGTGTATTTATGTGTTTTATGCTTAAATACTCAAATATAAGTCAATTAAAATGACTAAATATACTACTAATTGACATCAATTAATAATTAAATTGATTAAATATAATACCAATTGACAAAAATCAGTGAACAGTGAATAAATATGACCAAATATATGACTAGTGAAATCAATGAATAAAAATGACTAAATATACTAGCAAATTGATCAAAATGATGATTAAAATTAATGACTAAATACACTACCAATGCACAAAAATCAGTGAGTAAAAATGACTAAATAAGTGACAAGTTAACAACAATCAATGACTAAATATATCAATGAATAAAAAAATGACTAAATAAGTGACCGGATTACAACAGTCAATGACTAAATCAACAACTAAATAAGTGACTAGTTAAATATATCAGTGAATAAAAAATGACTAAATAAGTGACCAAATCACAACAATCAATGACTAAATCAACGACTAAATATATCAGTGAAAAAAAGTGACTAAATAAGTGACCAAATCACAACAATGAATGACTAAATCAACTACTAAATATGCTACTAAATCAATCAATCAAAAAACCAATAAATGACTGAAAATGGTTTAGTCATCAATCTGGTCACGTTACATATGACTTGCAATAAACTACTAGTGGTCACGTGACCAACTGTAGTCATTTATAAGTAGTTTTTGGTAGTTTTTTCAGTAGTTTATTGTTGTTTCTATACTAGTGCTGGCTGCAGCTCAAATGTAAAAGGTTTCATCTCTCAAAAAATCACACTTCTGCTATAGAGAACCTTTTGGGCCATTGGATCCCAAAGCTTGTACCCCTTCACATCAACAACATAGCTGATGAAGATACCTTTAATTGCTTTGTTCTCCAACTTAGACCTCTTCTCAATCGAAACATAAGCACAAGATTGACAACCAAATACTCTAAGATGTCTCATTGAAGGATTTTTACCACACCACGCCTCCATGGGTGTCTTATCAACAAGAGCTGATGTAGGAGATTTGTTGATTAAATAACATGCAGTGGCTACTGCTTCAGCCCAAAACTTTAGCTCAAGGCCAGCACCACTCAACATACTCCTAGCCCTCTTCATCAACATCCTATTCATCCTCTCCGCAACTCCATTTTTCTACAAGGTGTATGGAGTTGTATTATGTCTCTCAATCACGCGCTTTTTACAAAACTTGTCAAAATTTTCTAAACAAAACTCACTACCATTGTCAATCCTCAAACACTTAATCTTTCTACTAGTCTGATTTTCTACCAAGGCTTTAAACTCCTTAAATCAACTAAAGACTTGAGATTTTCTTATGAGAAAATAAACAAATGTCCTTCTACTATAATCATCTACGAAAGAAAAAAAATATATAGATTTTGACAATGAAGGAACATTCACAGGACCAAACAAATCTACATGAACATAGTCCAAAATCCTAGAAGACTTGTGAGAACTAGAGTGAAAAGTAACACGGTGTTTTTTACCATAAACAAAATGTTCACAAAAGTTGAGCTTGAGATTAATTACAATCATCAAGGCCTTCGACAACACTCTTAGATTTCAAGGCTCTAAGACCCTTCTCACCGATGTGACCAAGTTGTTGATACCACAACATTGTCTTCTTTGTAGGAAGCTTCATTTCCAAGGAATGAGCACCCTTAGGTACCCAAAATGCATGACCATTAGATGTAGCTACTACAATTTTTTTACTCGACATGAAAGTGAGGATGAAGAATCCAAATGTTTCTTCTTTGGTTTGTCAGAAGAACTATTGCACTGAACCTTGCATGCATCCAACTTGAACAAGGTGCCAATCCAAACACCCTTAGCCAACACCATAGCTCCTCTCATCATCTTGCATCCTCCATTCGAGAAAATAACTTGGACTCCCACATCATTCAATTTACTTACTGAAAGTAGGTTTCGTGCCAAACCTAGGATATGCAATACACCATCAATCCCCTTCACTCATCCATTAGGGAATCTGATTTTTACTCTTCCACAACCAAGGATCTTTAGGTGAGATTCATCACCTAGATAAACCTTCCCATCGTCATATTCTTCATACTTCAAAAACCAACCCCTGTGAGAGGTCATGTGGAAGGAAACACTCGGGTCTATCAACCACACATCTTCTGATGCATGCATTTCCAAAGCTATGACAAATGCATCTGTGCCATTTTGAGAGGATTTATCATAGTCAAAATTTAAGAAAATATTTTTGTCTTTTTGTCTTTTTCTCTTCCATGCACTCTTTTTTGAAATGACCATATTTACCGCAGTTCCAACACTCAAAGTTTTCACCATTAAACTTCTCCATTTTAGTTCTACTGGATGTGCTTGCCATCTTTTTCCTGCAACAAGGTCATGAAATATCCTTCTGCAAAACTCCCACTAAAACAAAGATCAGCTCAAAAAACCCTTCAAACCCAACAACAAAATCAAAGTTGGCCAGGCTTTGATACCAACTGAAAGGAAGCCATGTAAGCGGAAGCAACTTCCTACACTAATCTAAGCATGAGAGAGTTGCAAAATTTTCTTAAACACCTTTAACTATTACAAATTTAGATGGACATACATATCATAAACATATAAATAATGAACTCATAACAAATAATTTACAGGGGGAAAACCCTTTCGGGAGAAAAACCCCACACTCCAAAACACAACTCAATTATATTATTCAACAACAATTAAATAGTTACAATATAATTGCAGAGCTATGCTCTTGCAAGAGTCTTCACACTTCTCAATTCTGGAGTAATTCTAACAGCATAATGATACTTCAACAAAACAACAACATACAACTCCAAAAATACAAGTGCTCAATATATAAGAGCTTACAATGCATAAAATAATCATTTCTAAAACAACTGCCAAAGGCTAAACGTGCAACATGGAAAGCACCAAAAAAATTGCAGACGCACAATGGTAAGTTTCCAATTGTCACCACATGCCAATCTACAAAAATCTGCACTTTCCAAAATAACTACACCTCGAAAACTCACATTCCATGTAAACTCAACACATAAATAGAAAAAAAAATTATGCAAAACTCTGCCTGTAAAAAACAATTTTCCAACTTGACTTCTCACCTGAATAGAAATTGCAAGTTTTAACTCACAAAGACAAAGTGAGAAAATCAACAAATTTTGATATCTAGAAAAAACAAATCTTTAGAAAAAACAAAGGTTGAGATACCTTCTTTTTCCAACATATACATATACATATATATCAACATTTTATTATCATACTATACATATTGACATGTATATATAAAATGTATATATAACCATGCGAATACACATATGTATGATGTATCTACGTATGGGTATACACAGGTATTTCTACTTATGCATGTTCATACGCACATACACTTGTATATATGAGTTATCATATATATATACATGCATATATTTAATATATACATATTCATTTATATATATTTAAATACACAAAATATACCACAAGCTTATCAAAAGGGATTTTAACACTATGACTCAAATTGACTAAACAATCAAATAAAATCATCCAAACATTCCTATCAACCTAAAAAGCTATCAACATGGTTTAACACTTATCGACACATAACTCAACTAACTTGACAAGGCTTGACTAACCTAGGCAGTGAGTGTGTGCATCTACTCAAATAGGTACGCCAATGGTTTCCATACCAACTTTCTCTCCTAAGTGATACTCTCCCTCTACTCACTAGAGGGTTCAAATATCTCCTATATCCAACTTAGTGCAACAAGTACACAGTCATCTGATACATATAAATCATATATATTATATATCATTTGCAACATTAAATCATTTAAAGAGTAATTCATAATAATGAATTTTATATATTTCATTCATCCATTGAACATATTAAAGTCATAATCTTGCATTAAAGACACATTTACTCATAAAGGTAAAAGTAATCTAGTAACTTAGAAATGGGGTGTAACACAAACATGGAGGCAATGCAACAAAAAGTGATAGATTATGAGTTTCTATTAATGATGGATGGACAATTGGGCTATAATAAGGTCATGGTAAAGGATTCTAAGTAGTATAAATATCATTCACCATTTTTTGGGGTCAAAATGTATATGTACGAATGCCTTTTGGTTTAACCAATGCAGGGGCTACATTTCAAAGAACAATGGCATGGCTTTTGCATACCTTATTGACATTATAATGGTTGTTTACCAAGACTTGATATCCTTTTCAAAGAGAGTTAAAGATCACTATGGCCATTTAGAAAATATTTTTTAGAGATGTCTAGAATATAGTATCTCCCTTAACCCTAAGAAATGCATCTTTGGGGTTATTGATGGTAGATTGTTAAGAAAAATAGTGTCTAAATACAAGTTCAAAATTGATTTAGATAGGGTTTTAGTGATTGAAAATATTCCTCAACCAAAAACTGTAAAGGGTATATAGTCCTAAAATTTTTAAGGCAATTTATCCCAAATTTTGTTGAGAAAAAAGTCAATATCAAAGATGTTGAAGAAAGGATAGGTAATTGCATGAGAAGGTGAGCCAATTATTTTTACATCACCAAAGTTTTCAAATCCCTCGTAGTTATTTCTTTCACTTTTTTCCACATTGTTGTTTTTGTATTGTTGCAAAAGAACCAAGATGAGTATGAGCAACCCATCTCATTCTTTTTTAAGTCCCTCCAAGGTGTTAATTCGAAGTATAAATCCATTGAGAAGAAAGAATATGCCCTAATCAAGGTCATAAAATATTCGACATTACCTAGTTATTGTAAGAGTTGTTGTATTTGTGCCACATGATACCATGAAGGACATTTTCACCTAGAAAGATACAACTAGTAGAAGGCAAATGTGGATCAACAAGATCCAAGAGTTTGACATCAACATCGAAGTCAACAAACTAGTTTGAGGGTAGGGTCTTACTAGGGTGATTGTTGAGTCAAATGTAGAGGTGGCTTAAGTGAACCATATCAACACTGAGGATGAACAACAAAAGGAATATAAGCTATAATAGTGATCATGGAACAATTATAGATTGTATTATTTGTTTCATATGAAATACTAAGAAGAAATGATAGATAATCAAAGGAGAACTCTTAATATGTGCACCCAAAAATATGCTTTGGTCAATGAGATCCTCATGTGGAGAATAGGGATGGCTCTTTTTGAGAAGCCTAATATGAAGAAGAAGCCAAAAAAGTGCTAGTAGAGATGCACAATGGTGCAAATGGTGGGAATTTTATGGATAGAACCACAACCCATTCAATTTTGAGGTTTGGTTATTGGTGGCCATCCCTATTTTCTAATGCAAAATGGTACAAACATGTGACCCTTGTTAGCGCTTCTCAGGTAAACTCAAGAATTTTGGGTCTTTGACCAAGTCCATTAATTGTGGAGGCCCCTTTTTAGCAACGGGGCATTGATTTTATTGGTGAAATAATTAAAAAATCTAGTGGCAACTTCAGAGAGATCCTTGTAACCATTGACTACTTCATAAAATGTGTTGAGGCTATCCCCACAAGGTGATCTACAAGAAAGGTAGTCATTGATTTTGTTCTTAATGATAATTAATATATTTGGCATCCCAAGTAAGTCAATCAAAGATAACACCATGTGTTTTATATCAGCTAAATTCAACGGCTTGTGTGATGAGAATGGGATCATGATTTTATATTCTTCTCCATATGATCCCCAAGACAATGGAAAGGTTGAATCATCCAATAAAATCTTGATGAAGATCATAATGAGGTTTTTTTGAAAGATCAAAAAAGTGCATGATGAAAAGCTAAAGTTGGTTGTATGGGTTGATATAGTGAAACCAAAGAAATTGACTGGTTGCTTACCATTTGAGCTAGTCTATGGTGTTGATGTTGTTGGAGTATTACATTATTAGATAAATATGCAGGTTAAATAAATAATAAATAAATGTTAAGTTAGAATGTTAGAAAATTAAAAAAAAATAGTTGAGAAGTTTGGCTAGTTGAACAATATCATGGCTTTAATAAAGCCAATAATATATGATGTGAAAAATCATTAAAAAACAACATAATTTTATTTTCAATCATAGTTTTGAAAAATCTGTTTGCTCTATATTTTTAATATGGTATCAGTGCATCTACAATGTTTCATACAAGAAATTCGAGTCACCTTAAAAAAACATTTTTGATTGATTGTTCACGTAGGAAATTATAACCTAGTAGACTATTGCTTTGATTGCTTGTTAGTTCTTTATACCTCTTTAGGCTATTATATGGCAGTGAACAATTCAAATAAATAGATAATGTTAGCCATTGGTTAATGGATCTATTCATGGGCATTTGAATAATATCTAGAAACCTTAAAAAAATGTTTCAATGGCACACTGTTTATTACTTGCAAGTTTATCTCAGCGCAAAAGTCTACTAAAAGAAAGCATGGTAGTGGATAAGACATTTAAAAAAGAAATATTTCAATGATAAGGATGGATATCTATATGGGGGTGTGGAGGTTTAGGTAAACAATTATTTCCTTGTCTTTTATTTTGAGGTGGCAATGAAATTGAAAACTTTTTATAAATATAATTTGGATCAAAAGATTTTGTTATTTTTGGATAGTGTGGTTTTATTATTTTTTTTGTCTTTGGAATTTTGTGGTGGAGTAATAAGTGTCTTTCTAAGATGTTAATGGCTTGAAATTTGTAGACATTATTTTCTACATCCCAAAAACTAAGTATTATAAGGATACACAAATAATAATATATTCATCTATTTTTTTGTCAAAGGTGTTATAAGGATAGTTTGGTAATATTAAAAAAGGTGTATTTTTGATTGAGTCCAACACCTATTATTTGCATTTAATCATAAGTACATATAGTGATTATACTCTTGTCATCTATGCTACATTTAAGAGGACCTCAAGAGGTTTGAATGTTACATTTGGAACTTAAAGAGTAACAAGATATACACATTAGAGGTTGGAGGCATTGAAGGATGGAGGTTTTTTATCATCTTGAGCTAGCTTCTTACTTAGAGATGATACTTTGCATGAGAAACACCAGTTTCATATTTGTGTAACTTATGAAGCAAGGAGGGCTTGAATTTTCTTGGAAAAGCTTGTGGCTGCAACTAATGTATTCATCATGATTTAGTTTCTTTTGTGCATCAAAGAAGGGATTGTTTCCCACAACATTGGAGGATGGATATTCACACTTTTACAGGAAAGTGGATTCTTGGAGGAGAGTTTTTCTCTCATATGAAACACTAGAGGGATTTTGACACACATAGAGGAAATGTGGACTCTCAAAGGAGATTTTTTCTCTCATTGTGCATGGAGGATGGGAATATTTTATGTTCTCTCATGTTGTATAGAGGTTATATAAGTTTGATAGTTAGGAGATCCATTGATGGAGTCAATTTGGTGTTTCCTGGGTTAGCGAGGAGAATTAGTGGAGGTGATTCATCAAAGTCTCCAAAAGCGTTGCTATGTTTAGTCCTTGCAACATTCCACCTTTTGTTTGGGTTGATATAATAAGGGGGAGAATGTTGGAGTATTACATCATTATATATATTTAGGTTAAATAGACAATAAATAAAAGTTAAGTTAGATTGTTAGTAAATAAAAAAGTTAGTTATTGGAAGTTTGGGTGGTTGAACAATATCATTGCTTTTATAAAGCCAATTGGATGTAATGTAAAAATCATCTAGAAATCAACATATATTGTTCTGTGTTATATTATTTGTAGTCATGGTTTAGATAAACTTGTTTGCTTCGTCATTTTTTAATAGATGTAAGGACACCAATCAACCATTTAATGCCTATTTTAAAGTTTTTGCAAGAATGCAATGAGGATTTTGATGATGCCACAACTAGTAGAATATACCAGATCATTGAACTTGATGAAATAAGAATAAAGACTCAAACTATGAACTTGAAGAAATAAAAAACCAAGTACTTGTTAGAGCACATGACAAGGGTAAACACAAAATAATTTAATCTTTGTGCCTGGGTCCATATTGTATTGAGAACACATGTGGTGAAGATTCTTACTTCATCACTAGCTTAAATGGTGAGTTTCAAGAGTTTCCTATGCATGGAAAATGATTGAAAATTTATTTCTCTTAGGACCCAACCCATTATTTTCCATGCACAAATGCATATTTTTTGGTGTCTTGTGTATCCATGATAGTTTGTATATCACCGTGCAGTTTTTATATATTGTTGTTTGTGTATTTTTGACACTTGTTAGTGAGGGTGAAGTGTGCTTATCCCTCCTTTTTGGCCTCTTTTTAGTTTTCTCACCTAGAGAAGTCATGGGATCTCATTGTGACAACCTATGTAACATGTCCCCAACTAGAGTCAATGTTGGAACCTAGCTATATCTGTCCAATTTTTTTGGAGGTCTAGATATATTCATTCTTATGCTATGTTGGCTTTGTGTTGACTCACCTTTGATAACTGATTTGAGAAAATAAAAATAAGATTTTTCCTTGCTAATTTTTTTCTCAAGTTAATCCTATGATGTCTCATACATTCTCTTTATGCTTCAATGTCCCTAAAAAATCTAAACAGTTATAAATATGCAGCTATAGGAGCTATTTTATTTATGTTCTCTAGGTGGTCAAAGATTTGGACCTTCAAAGATTTCCTTATCAACATGGCATCCTTTCTATCTCTTCTTCCCCTTATCTATCAAGTTATCAAGCTTCAAACCCACAAAATATCCTTCTACCTAATCCCAACAATCCTGTCCAAACCTTTGAAAATTTGGCTAACTATAGATTATTTTGGTTTGTTGGACTTGTCATGGTTGTCATGCTAGTTATCCAAGTTCCAAATTTTTTTGATGCCTTAAAAGAATTTATTGTTTTTGGAGTTTCAGACTCGTTCCTCCATTTGTATTGTTCTTATTATAGCCTCGATCTTTGACCCTTGATAGTTTGTTGAATTCAAGTCTCTTTTATCAAGATTTTAGACTTGATAATCCCATAATGTAACTCATCTTCCAACCCCACCAACCTAATCCTTTGAAGTCAAAGTATTTCTAAGTCTATTGGTTCTAGAGTCTTGGGAATATCTTAACTATCTTGTCATCTCTATTGTTCCCTCAAACATATGGAGTCCACTCATTTGCCTTAAATAATTTTAGCATTAGGCTTTCAAAAATTTCTATCCCTAAATACCACCTCCCTCCATGCCCCACCTATTTGATCCGAGCTACTGGTTAAAAAATTCCTAAGTATTTTGGAGCTTTATAATTTTCTTGCATGCATATCCTTCAGTGCAATTCCAATCCTTGATGCTAACATGATCATGATGCCATGATAACATCACCTTTCCATTAGAGTTATGAATTGGTATATCCTTGTTGATTTCATTCATTTTTCATAGTTCATTATTGATTCATACCTATTGATGTCATGTTGACCTCACCTTTTCATACTCAAATAATTTCTAAGTATTTTAAACTAGGACATGGGGCCATCCTTTTCTCAAGTACCCATTATGTATTTCCTTGAACCTTGACTCCTACTTCATTAATTTTTTTGAGGTCCATTAAATTTAGACTTCAGGCCAACCCTTAATTCGATTCTCATTTATTTCAACCCAAAAAGCCTACATCTTCACTACTTCTTTAGAAGAACCTTTTAAAGTCAAAATTTCAACCATTTTCTATCCCAATAGCTACTATAACTCATCCTAAGATCCCAATCTAGATAGCATTAATCTCTTTCCTTGTTTGGGTTCCCCCTTCCCACTTCCCTTCTTAGCATGAGTTCCAACTAAACTCTGAAGTTTGAAAATATTGACTATTTTTTGCTAGATTATTTGGAACTCACTAGAACAACTCAAAAATTCATGTGATCACCATACAAGGATTCAACTTGTAAGAGAAGGTACAAAAACATAAAAAAGCCATACTTTTTATTGTTTGAGATGTTTTAACCATGGTTTTGGTGTATAATTTGAACATTTTCACTAGAAAATGGCTATAAGTAGTTAGGTTTTTATTTATGGCTTGATTTGGACCTACACCTACGAGAAAAACCTAGAACCATTCTTTAAGGGCTGCATTGAGAATAGGTGTGGTGAAGATTCATACTTCATCACTAGCTTAAATGGAAAGTTTCAAGAGTTGCATATGCATGAAAATTTCTTGAAAAGTTATTTCTCTTAGCTTCCATCCTATTCTTTTCCATGCATAGTTATACATTTTATGTTACCATGATGGTTTGTTTATCATGGTGAAGTTTTTCTATACTTTTTTTTGTGGATTTCTAAAACTTGTTGTTTAGGGTGAAGTGTTCTTGTCACTCCTTTTTGGTTTCTTTTTGGTCTGCTCACCTAGAGAAGTCATGGTATCTCATTGTTCCAATCAAAGATACATGCACCCAACTAGAAAAAATGTTGGAACCTAGTGATATGTATCCAATTTTTTCACAAGTTTGGATCTATTCGTTCTCATGTTGTATTTTCCTTGTGTTTACTCACCTTTGATTACTGATATGAGAAAATATAAGTGTGTTTTTCTCTTACAATTTTTTTCTCAAGTTAGTTCTGTGATGTCCCATGCATGCTCTTTGTGCTTTAGTTTCTCTAAAAGTTCCAAAAATTTCTATGTAGATTCAGGGTTTATTTTCTTTAGGTTCTATATGTTGTCAAAGTTTTGGAATTTCAAATATTTCCTTATTAGCATGAAATCCTTGCCATATATTATCCCCCTTGTCTATAAGGTTATCAAGGTTTGTCCCATAGCATATCCTTCCACTTGATCTTGAAAATTCAATCCAAACCCTTAAAATTTTAGCTTAAGTATATATTTTTCAACTTGTTGGACTTGTCATGGTTGTCATGCTAGTTGTCCAAATTCTCTTTTTTTTTTTCCTCCACTTGTATCACACCTATCACACCCTCAATCTTTGACCCCCTATAGTTTTTTGAATTTAGATATCTTTTAATAGACTTTTATATTTAGTCATATTGTCATGTAACTCCCCTTCCAACTCCAATAACTTGATTCTTTACAATCAAAATATTTTGAACTCTATTGGCACTAGAGTCCTGCACATCCCTTAACTATCATGTCATCTCCATTATTTCCCCACAACTCTAAGGTCCACTTGTTTGCCTTGAATATTTTTAGTGTCAGGAATTTAGAATTTTCTCTTTGAATACCACCTCCCTCCATGCCTCACCTTCTCAATCCTCTTCCAATTTAAGAATTTCCTAGGTATTTTAGAGTTTCAAACTTTGTCTTGCATGTACATCCTTCTGTCTAATTCCAACCCCATGATGTTATCATAATGTTGTCATGTTGATGTCATTTTTATATGATGAAATCCATTTTTTTACTATTGAGTCATACCTATTGATGTCATGCTAACATTAATTTTTTAAAATCAAATAATTTATGTCTTTTGGACCAAGATGTTGGGACATATTTTTCTTTAGTACCCATTCCCTCGTTCCTTGAAATTTTACTCCATTACTTTTTTAGGGTACATATGATTTGGATTTCAAAAAATCCTTAATCCAGTGCTCATTTATTTTGACCTTGAAAGCCCACAATTCTGCTACTCCTTTGTAAGAACCTTTTGGAGTTAGACTTTTAGCCATTTTTATCCTAGTACCTACCATAAGGTTATTCAGATACCCCAATCTAGATAGACCAAAATAATTTTCCTTATTAGGGTTACCCCTTCCCACATCCCTATTTAGCATAAATTCCTTTCATACTCCAAAGTTTGACAATCCTACCTATTTTTCACCAATTTCTCTATAACTCACTATAATGGCTTGAAAATTCATGTGGTTGCTAGAAAAAGGATAAAAATGTTGGAGAAGGTACCAATAACTGATAGAGATATATTTTCATTTCCCAAGATGATTTGATCATATTTTTGGTGCATAATTTGAGAAATTTTTACTAGAAAATGGTTGTACGCAGTCAATGTTTCATTTATTGCCCAATTTGGCCCTATAACTACCATTAAATACCAAGAATAATTCTATATGCTTATACAACCACATATTTGATGATGGAGGATTCTGTGACCAGCTAGATTTATTTTAGATACTATTTTCTTGGAAGCATTAATTCCTCATGTCTTTTGAGATGATTTTTACAGAGAATTTCCCCTTTTTTTCTACTTTCTGTGTGGATTTGGACACTATTTGGTGGGTGATTTAATCATAGATCTATGGGATTATATTTTGGTCACTGTTGGCTTGTTCTTCAAACATGGGATGATGTTTTTGATGCTAGAGGATAATGATTGTGACAAAAATGTGACATATTTCTCCTTGGATACTCTTTCAACCATGTATTTTGTGCCTTAGTTCTATATCTATGTGAGGCAATTTTTTATTTATTGTAAAGGATTAGGTTTTTTTTAATCTGCAAGGGAAAAGCTCATCCAATTCATTATTTTTGTAAATGAATGTAATTGATTTTTTTGATTCTATCTAATATTTTTTAACGATAATATAAAAGTTAGAAAATTAATATGAGATGTCATATATTTTTAGTTTAATATATTTTTTATTTTTTATTATTGAAGAGTTTTAGAGGATTCAAGGAATCCATGAGTTCACACTTGTCATTATCTATGTTAGTTCACATTTAAGTGCTACAAAGCCATATGCCAAAGCAAAAAATTTTAGGGTTAACACATGAAACTCTTGAATTAATTTTGGATTATTAAGTACAAGTATATTGTTTGGAATGAGGGGAATTTAAAGCTTTAATATTTGTAAGAAAAATCCAAAGTGCATTAAAATCATTTGAGATTTAAGGTATTGTTTCTTGTTAGGGTTTCATTTGGATTTGATTATGTTATTGGATTGGGCATCAATCAACCTTGAAAGAACTATTTTCGCTTATTAAAATCAAGAAAACCATCATAATAACCTTTTATTTATTTTAGTTTTACTTTCCCAACTATTATGCATATTCTGTTATTATAATTTTTTCCAAATATATTGCAATCTTGTGACTGTTAAAACCCCACAAGACTATTGCATAGGTATTATACTAGGTTAATAATGTGTATTCTATTTTCAATTAATATATCTCAAGAGGTTTTTGACTAAACCATATCTTTAGTTGCATCATTAACCTAGCTATTGAAAGAAGTCTAAAAATTGAGTTTAGTAATCCATAAGAAATAATAACAATCATAATTGAAATATAGAGTCATAATTTGAGAGGATTCATTTGAAGCACCAATTTTTTTTCCTTGAAAAGATCTCTAAGATTATATTCTCGAGTTTGATAGTGTTCAAAGTGCACAAGAGGCTAATATCCTCTTGGTCATTGGAATTTTCAAATCCTTGAATAAAATTTAGGTGTCTTTCATGGTAATTTTTTTTCTCATTATTCACATCTTAGTAAAAACATTACAGTTAGGGGTTAACATATAAAAACCCACCAACATACATAATAGGCTTAATGATCCACCCTTCCCTTGGTTTTGATACTAGTTCTTACATCTTTGAAGTTAAGGTGGGATATATAGACTCATTATTTTTACTAAATATCTTAGCATCATGTTTCAAGGGCATATCATGTTAGAAAAAATCTTCCATATAAGTTTTAAGATCATTAGATGAATATGAAAATACTCTACCATATTTTCTAAATAACATAATTAACATAGTCTTGATTTTAGGTCTCATTTTCCTTTTTATATATACCATTTTAGGAGATGATTGTTAACCTAAATTTATTTCTTACAAACTATTATCATGTATGACACTAGGTTTAACAAGACCTCTATCAAAATTATCAATTTTTTTTTTCTGAAGATACTAAGCCTTTTGGGATCTTATTAGTTTTCAACTAAATTATCCCATTCCTAAATATCATTTCATTTCCATAATTTTTTTTAACAAAATATTGGAAATATATCTCTTGGATTTCATACTCATCATTGCAACTAAAAAATTTGTACAAGTTAGAGTTGTCATTAAATTCCCATCAGTAATGAATATTGTCTAGAATAAAAGGATTCATCAACATTTAAACCTTTTAAGTACTAGCCAAGGTGAAATCCTTTGGTCAAATGGTAATGTTGGCCAAAATATCAGCCACACAATTCTTTTCTCTTTATATTTTCTCTTTATAGAATGCATCAAACAATTCAATGCTATCCAAATCAACATTCTTGTATTGTTTTAATCTTGCTTTTTTTGAAGCATACTTTCTATTGGTTTAGGAGATAACCAAATTTGAATCTCCCAATGCTCTGAGAACCTTAACTTTATGCTTCACATCCATATTGATGCATAATACTAAAGCTCCACACTCCACTATATTATTTTTACATTCAAAGCCTAATTTGAATGAAAAATTAAAAGACTCATTATTAGCCGGTGTGAGAACAACACTTTCTCGTGATCCTTCTTTAGAATATTCACCATGAAAATGCATAATCTAGACATTATCTAAAATTTATTTCTACTCGCCTAGGCTAATTTGACAATTTTCATCATTTGTAACACTACCATTCTCAACTCTAAAGTTATCAATATTTGTATCAAGGAAGCATACCACTTGATCATGATTAATAGTTTTATAAACTATATCTTAAGCTCTCTTCTCCCTATCTAGTCTAAAATTCACCCCATTAGTAGGGATAATTTCATAAGAGGAATCCAAAAATTCACCCCATTAATAGGGATAATTTCATAAGAGGAATCCATTTTGATACTTCCTCCTATGGCAACTGATCATCTCTTGGATAGTAACATTCCATACTTTGGGGGAATATCATCGACAATAATTTTATTTTATATTCATTTTATAGAAAATATTCCAAACTAAAAATTAAATCATCCATGATCCCTATATTAGACATTTCTCTCAAATATATATCAAAGCATTTTCCAAATGACTTTATAACCTACATACCTAATTGATTCATAATTTGTATAGGCATGACATTGGTAGAAGAACACGAATCAATCATACAATTCCTCACCAACTTATCATTTATGGACAAACTCAAGTAAAAGGGGTCCACTTGAGTAGGGAACTTACTCATAGTTGAGCCAATTTAGACCTCAAGTCTCTCAATTTGGCCCATATTGTCCTTTTGTTCAATATTTGGTTACCTTTATTCTACTCTTTAGCATGACCCTTGCTATTTTAAGTTTCCTTTGAGGGGTATCACAAATTATAGCTAAAGCTCTATCCTTATATTAATTTATCCTCGTCATTTCCAATAAGGGTACTATATTTTTTATTTCTCACAAATACTTGTGCCATATCTATTGCAGTATACTTTTTCAAAGGGATTTGAATTGGAATAACAAGTAAAGGACATGCATAAGTGGTCATAGCTTATTTATCTTGCTATTTTTGATGCTATAGGAGCCTTGGAATTTAATACCCTTTTATGAAATTAATCTTTTTAAAATTGTATTATAATTTTATCATTATTATAATTTTTTGTTCTCGAAGGGTATCCCCGTGGCCCCTGCCCAATGCCCCCCCTTACACTGGTTCAGGGGGGTGCGAGCGGGAGGCGAGACTAGTCCCTTCAGCCACAGGATAACCAACACTTCCCCCAAGTGTCTGTGGCGGGGTAATGATGAGCCAGAGAGTCGACCCCAAGACCTCGGGAGAAAACCAATTTTATCATTATTATTATGCTTAATGGCGTATTCTTTATTATTACATTATTTATAGCAGAGGGTTTAAGGTTTTATTCATCAATTTTATATTTAATGAAAAATAACCCTAGTAATTTTTGGTGCATTGTTCCATTTTTTATTTCTTTTTCTTCTCAAGTTATAATTACTTTTAACTTGAGAAACTATTACTACAATCCATGCTTTGATCTCATCATCAAAGGGTCTTCTTGAATTGTACTAGCATACTTGAGTGAAAATTGTGTACATGGAATTCTTCCTCTTCATAAAAAACATTTGTTGATGATGAAAGATCATCATAGCTTCTATCTTCAATGTCTAATTTAGGTTCACAATCTTCATCAAACTAATAATAATTACCACTAAAGTATCTCTAAAAGGACAACATGTTTATATCTTGATCATCTTGGCTCATTGTTGACTTGTGGCTTGTGCCGTTTCATTCATAACATTATCTATTAGGATTCAAGACTTCAAATGAAATGACACATTGTAATGGTGAATGAGGTATTTGGTAAGCTATACACCAAGGAAATTTTTCTACATTATTGGCATTCACCTTCTTTAAGGTTTCTAGTGTTTCCTTGTTTTATATTCTCTTATAAATTGGATGGACATGCCTATCAATATTCCAAGTTGTATTATATGGATGATTAGATAGTTTTTGCATTCTTTCCTACTTACCATCATTTTTCCTCTGATTTGAATTTCCCATTTCATTTTGATATACCTTGTAGCTCAACTCTTTTAAAATATGCATTACTTGGTCTAGCTTACCATTTGGTGTAGGGATTTACAATTATATCCCTTATTATATGACAAAATAATTACATTACTCCTTTAATGAATTTTCTTAGATGGTCTTTGATTACTTTCTATAATTTTTCCCATCTTGTAAGAATCTCTCATTGTGTGTGATTCCTTATTCATTAATAAGTAACCCATATTTGTGTCATAGGAATTGTAATATAAAACTATGCACATCAATTCATTGGGTATCAAGTAAGCTAGAATACTTGCCATAAGTTTGGAAAGTATTGTATTAAAATTAGAGACGGATTCATTAGAGCCCTTAGAAATATTTGTTAATTCATTAATATATGGGATCTTTATTATTGCCATACTTCTCTTTAAAAACCCTTTTAAATTCTACCCATGAATTAATACTTGCATTAGGTAAGCTCTTATACCATTCTCTAGAAAATTCATCAAGAGTAAGAGTTTGGACATATAATTACATGAGAAAATCTTCATCTCAATGTCAAAATCATTAGTTAGATTATTAAAATATCTCAGGTGTTCCTACTTAGAAACAACATTATTTCCTTGAAATTTTACAATCTTAGATATCCATTTTGATGGGATAGGGTTAGGATAAATAGGTATTCTTGTGAAATCTAGTTGACTATATATAGATTTAATGGAGGCCAAAGAAGGAATTTCCCTCTATTATTTTTGGTATTGTTATAAATTCTTCTCCTAGAAATAATGGTTTCCACCCTTTTATTATCAAGGACATCAATGTTCCTTATATTTTCAATCCTTCTTCTAATGTCATCTCTAACCTTTTCAACTTCTATTCTAGCCAATTTGGATTTTAAATAATTTGTCTCTTGAACTATATCTTGATCTTTGTGATTGTAATCAACCTTTGGTTGGTTATTTTCAGTATTCTTAGTCTTCACATTCTTTCTCAACATAATTAATAAAATCACCCTTATATCAGTAAGGACATTTCTCCTGCCTAGTAGGTTATGTCACATGATCATCAAATATGCCATTTATTCTTACATTCAATTTGGGCTTATTTACCTAAGAAATGAAAGCCTCATTATTTTAAGCTTCTAATTCTCTTATGTCCCTTTCATTTTATACATAATTTATAATCTCATGGTACTTAGCACCATACCACAATTCCTCATGATTTTTCTTAACAATTTGAGAAGAAAATTTATTAGTCATATAACTAGATTTATTTTCTTTTGTAGGTGAATGCAACACATTATTTCCTACTTGATCAGTTTCAAGAACTATAGACTTACTTGTATTCTTCACTTTTCATGTAATTTCCTTTTTCTTCAAATCTCTTGTTTATATATTTTTGGATCTCCCTGGAATAATATCTCCTCTCATCGATTGTTCAAATTAATTCAATAATTTGCGGTTCTTTAACAATAGTCATTGGCCAATAAGGGGAAATATATGAGGGGTTAAACATGAACACACACCACATGATGAACTCTTTTGGACTATAACCCATGAGAATTAGACACCAAACTCCCTAGTAGACTCACCAATTTATTGGTTCATAAATGTACCTTCAAATAACCTCTAAGGAATTACAAATGATTATGCTCAATATTATTGAGTGGAGTACCAAAAATGAGAGAAACAAGAATTCTCACTTTAGGCTCTATAAAACCTAGGTAGGTGACACTATCAAACACATTGGATTTGAATAAAGTTTCAAAGTTCTATTATAGAAAGAAGTACATATGGAATTCATACAAAATATGCAAGTATTTGTATAATTAAAGGGAGTGACTAATTTATTCCTCATACCTTTAATGTTTCTGGTATGAATTTAATAAAATTATAGATATAAATTAATATTTGATGGATTTTCAGTTTTAGAATCTAATGGGTTGGAAGGAATTTACTACATATAAATTGGTGTCTATATGAGGAAATACAAAGTCAATTGCAAAATATTACTAATCATTCTTAACAAAAAAAAATGCTTGGTGTTTCTAAACACTTATCATTTTCTTTCAATGATGAAACCTAAAACTATTATTTATACAATTCATTTTCTACTTAATAATCCTTTTAGAATTCACATTCCCCATTATCATTTGTGAAAGATTTATTATTCCTTGAATAATTAATAACACAATATAATTATTCATCACAAAATATGTGAAGAAACTTGAAACCCTTAGTTAATTATCTTAGAGGCATGCAACACTATAGAGTAGACAACCATAAATTGAGAATATTCATTCATATCACACAACTAGAGATAAGGTTTTTAAAAGAGAGACTTGATAGAGAAAAATATCATTTTGTATTTATTCAAATAGAATTGACATGTATTAAAGAAATTTTCCATTGATATTCTAACCTTTTTCATAATAGTGATCCATCCCTAAAATAGAGAAATTTACAATGAATAGACCCATGTATGGATGACACTTTTCATATCAAGATCTCATGATGAGTTAGTTAAGTATAATTATATAAGAAGACATGTGAGAATATACATAGAAAGTTAAGGATTACTACAAGCTACTTACAAAGAATTAGTTGGAACTTGAAATGCACTCCAACTTCTTAACTAGAAGAAAATCTTGTACAATATAGAACACAATTGAAGAAGGATTGCTATCTATTGAAGCTACTAGAGATGATGATATGAATGAAAAACTATAAGAAAATTATCATGGAAAACCAACCCATTAGATAACCTTGACCTTAATATGACTATCTACCCAATTGGAAAATTATTCTTTAGTTGACCATTTGAATTTTAGGATCGTTGCAAACTTGTGCCGATGTTTCATATACCTTGTATCCAACACCACCTTGGTCTCGGCCATGATAAATCTCTCACAACTTGATTCCAACTTCATAAATTTATCCAATTTTTCATTACACAAAACATGATCAAATTTATCATCTTTCACTACTAATGTGACTAGAATTAGAGTGGTGTTTTAAAATTAAGCTCTCCACTACTCCAATGGTTTCAATTCATTACTATTTCCAAGTACTAATGGTAATTGACACTCCAATGACTTAAAATGATTCATTTTCTCCTTAAGTGTTAGTATACTTTGATATGTTGATACATCACTCACTAGGCCACCCACCTCATGTGTTTTTGGGATATCTACTAGTGCTTCACGATTATATTTTGTATTTCCTTGAACCATGTTCATCATCGTCATCCTAGGAATCCATATATTTAAAATTGGCCTCAACCTTAAATTGCCTCAACCTTAAATTTTTATTAGTATGATTATCTTTGGAATTTCTCAAATTGTCAAAACTAAACTATGCATCATCAAACTTATGTAAAATACATTTTTCTTTGATAAAATTAGTACTAACCAAATCAATAACATAATTCACATCTTTTGTTCTTGCACTTGATTTTTCTTCTTGGCTCATCTTTAGTTTATCTTTTAAATATTTTATTCTTAGCATCAAGGTTTCTCTATCCTACATGCTATTACAGGGGGGAGGGGACTTCACAAATTCTATTACAATAAATTTAGGCTACACCATAATTTATTTAAGCTTCTTATATTCATACAATAAATTTTTATGTTAATTCTTTAGTTTATCAAAATATACTTTTAGTTTCTTGGTTGCAGCTTCATTGAACATTACAACACCCACCACCAAAGATGTAGCTTGAGGTATAAAATGATTTGTTAATCTTCCCATATTATTCCAATGTTCCAACTCCCCAATCTCCTTTTTTGATAATTTTCCTATCTTTCAGAGATCAAATTTTTGGCATCCCCCTTTCTTTTTTTCGTATTCCAAGGTTTCTCGATTCCTCAAACCCTAAAGTCTAGGACCCTAAATAACTAAGTGTTGATCCATCAAAATTTTAAGTCATTAAATTATTACTTGACTTCATCTTTTTTAGGCATGCCTCCCTCTATCTTCTCAATGCTTGAAACCAAGCCAAGGTCCTTGTAAAAATGCTCAGTTGTTCAACCCATCAAATTTTCAAAGATCTTCTTCCCTTGATACCACCTTGGCATGTAGTATGAATCCTTTATGAATCCCATTCCAAATTCTTCTAAGTCATTTCATTAGAATTTTGTGGATTCACATCCTTTTCTACCTTCCATCCATTCTTGGTTCCCCAAAGTTTCCCTTTTCATCAAAGGTCAAACTTTCAACATCCATCATCCTCATTTTCCTCTTTTGCATCCATCAAGAGGTATCCCTTATCCCTGACACTTTTCTTCCCCTATTTTTCAAGAATTTTCCTATATTTTGTGGGTCAAACTTTTGGCCTTCCCCTTAACTTGGTACATGACCAAGCTTCCCCTTGATTTTCCCTTTCCTTTTTCCTTTTGTTATTTCATATTTTTTCTTCCTCCTCTTCTTAATTGGCATGTGATATGAAGGAGGCTTGACACAAAATGTTTGATAGGTTTCTATTATCTTGGAGTCAAAGGTTTTCATGATTCTCTCCATGGTTTGACGATAGATGGTAGCTTGGTGGCTCTATCTCCAACATCTCTCTTGTGCCTTCATTGAGGGTTTGATAATTTTAATGCCAAATCATTCAAATACTCAATAATTTTTGAAGTGGTTTTTTGATGAGTTCTAATTATGTGCTTCTCTTCCGCATACTTCTCCAACTCACATTAATGGTGCCATTTTTTCCTAGCTACCAAAAGTAAATGTAGATTCCCTTCATCAATCTGTAAATTCCTATTCTAGGTGGGATTTATCCTCAATTGTTGATTTTGAATGTGCTACAATGCAATGATTAGGTTTTAATGCCATGTAGATATTAAGAATTTTTTATTCATTATTTTCAAATGAGGTTGGTTCAACAGTTTTTCACTAGATACTAGAGATTTTCTAGTCTGTTGCAAGGCAACCATTGATGCTAGACATTGTTTTCTAAGGGATTGTAGCATGTAGAATATAAGACTAGTATTTAAAGGGGATTTTGTTGTAGAATGTCTCCATGAAACTAAGTATGCATTCAAGAAGGTTTCTTAGTTGTAGCTAAGAATTTTCCTTTTCCAAATTTTCTGGCATGAATGTAATGTTAGGTTAGATGAATGTAACAACTTTTTAAAAACATTGTAAGGCTTGCAATGATCTTTCTCACTTTATGTATGGATATATGAACATTTTTTGGATCAATAAGTATTCTCTATTGAAATATTTCATGATCATTTTTGTATGCAAATACATAGTTCCATGTTCTTATTTTTCAGTTTGTTCTTTTCTTAGTACACTATGACTCTATTGCCTAATATATAAGCACTAGTCTAGAACCATGCACCAATATCGCACCATCAAAAAAATGTATATCAGTAGTGCGGGAGTAGGAGTAGTTGTATGCAATCATGATCCCATGATATAACTAGGGATTTATTCTTAAGTGAATGCTAAATAGATATACTTTTATGTGGGTCATGCTTGCATAGTTGCATCAGCTGTATAGCGGTTTTGAGGTAGCTAGTTGTTCTTGGTTTAGTGAGTATTTGGGACCAAGACATCAAGTTGGGTTTGGCTATCATTAATTTTTTATTATTCATTTTATGTGATTTAAATACATGTTAAGGTATACCCCTGGGAGCATCCTCCAGAGTCTAGGTTGAGCTCAAAGCATAGGAGATATAACCCACTCTCATTGAGTTGGCCTTCAACCCTCCACAATTTTTTAATGATTTGATTTGACTTACATGAAGATAAATTTTCCTTTGTGAATGATATTTGGTTCTAGGAAGTGGAGTAGTGATTTTGGGACACAACATGTGTTATGTTGTGCATCTATTGTGTCATGGTTGATTATATTTATATGTGACATATTTTGTGTCATGGTTATACTCATGAGAGTAAGGTAATATACAAAAGGATAGATTGCATTAGATATTTATCTAAATAGTTCCATTTGAATTATGGAATGTGATTTATCCTATGGTTTAGGATGGTTGATATCATGCCTTCTCTACTTATATACCATTAAATTGTGATATCACCCCCCATAAGAAAATTAGTCAAGATTTGGGATTTCTAATCTCACTATAGGAAAAACAACACCATAAAACTTAGTGCTCTCTTTGGTAAAAGGGTCCATATGTAGTTTATAATATGACTACTTTGTACCACTAGATCTAGGAGATATTTGAGTTAATTCATATGGTTCATTGTATGGGCACACATGTTATTTCTACCTTTTGGAAAGGGTGATATGTGGTTGGTATCTATAGTTAACTTTCTTATTTTTTGTGAGATGGTGATATTTGGGTTTATGGTATTATTAGATGAATGTCATTCAGATGGATTTTGTGTACCAAGTCTATGTATCATTTTTTAGAAATATTTATGTACATTTTTATTTATGTGATTCATAATTGTTATGATCTTGTAATACATGATGTAATTTTAAAATAATTTTTTCCTATACACTTGTTTTATGTGTATGGCTTATGCATTTGAGTTGTAAACATTTGGATTATGTATTATTTATATACTATTATTTTTATATATGAATTGTTGTTATTGGTATGTTTGGATACTTGTGTTGTGTAAAGGTTAGGATGCATGTAATCCTACCTTGGGAAAATTTTCTTATTGAGAAATAAAATCACATGAAGATAAATTTTGTAGCATGGAATACTAGCAGCAATTAATTTTGATATTTAATGTGGTCTTGGATATTTTATATTACATCAACCTTAGAAGGTTGAAAGAACTTATTTTTATTAATGATCATAGTTTTCTTGTTCATGTCCTTGCATTTTTTCATGTTAGATTTTGGAAAGGATGTGTTGTGAAATCTTGGTTGTCGTAGAATGATTGCTTGGCATGTGCATATTATTGAGAATGTTTGTTGTGAAATTTATTCTATATATTTGAGATATTTTGGATCTATGATTACATATGTATAATTATGTGTTAATAAAAGAATGAACTAAATAGAATAATCTCTGGTGTTATACTATAGCACACCTTTGGATTATAGATGGTGCTTTTGTACCTTGACTAATGGATGGGGAGTAAAGTTACATCCTCATGGTGGGTTCAAATCCTTCCTTGATTAGTAGCAAGATCATGGTATCTTAGAGGACCAGCCTAAGTAGTTAAACTTGGAGATCTTTAGATACTATTTATATTGTGCATTTTTTTTGACCACTTGTATATGAATGGCTAGCTTCATGACCTATTATATTATTACCATGGATGTATGAGGGTTCTATTTTTAACATAGTTTATATATCTTAGGTATGTAATTATTTTATCTTAATTATTAAATGTGTAAGTTCAAGATAACGGCTCCACTTTTTAGCCAAAATGTGGAACCATTTTATTGAAAACCAAAGGTTTTCATAGTTGGGGTAAAAATTTAAATACTTGCATATAAAATATTAATATGATATAATATAATGAAATGTAAGATTTCGTTTCTAGTTTTTAAATTATTCGCATACCTAGATGATAAAACTTGGTATTGTATATGATGTACACAAGTGACATTTAAAAAAAAAACATGCTAAAGGTCAAAACATGTATATATGTGGCCAACAAAATAAGTAGTAAATATATATTTTTTAAATCCTTTTGTGAAAAGATGTATATGTTGTTGAAGTTTGGTCAAGATATATTTTCTATTTTTTTAGTTAATTTATTTTATAAATTATTTTTTATGAGATTAGTGTATTTTTTAAAACCCCTTGTGTACGACCAACATAATTTGACCTCAAATAATTGTAATATGATTTTTTCATCATGTAGAGAATGATGTCTATCTTGGTCAAGCATAAAAAAATTTAAAATAATTTTAAAATCAAAAGTTATTAAAAATAATAATATATGTCATTTCAAGTTTATGAGACTTTTTAAAAATTAATTAATACATAGAAAATTATGTTCAACACTAAAAATACAATATTTGAAAACTAGACACTCTAATTTGTAGTGGGCTTTAATTTCATCTAAAAATTTAAAGAAAAAGTCATTAGTGATATTGCAAAAGTTAATTTTTACTCTTGTGCTACCATGAGATTGTACTTTTAAGTCCAAGTCTATTCCAAACATAAAACTAAATAAAAAGTGTAATGTCAAGTTTTAAATTTCATAGAATTTGTAACCACTAGAAAATGTGTACTCATTCTAAAAAAATAATAGAAATGTGTTAAAACAAAATCAAATTAAGTTATGGAGAAATTAAAAAAAATATCTTTTTAGAATGGGTACCCATTCCTAAATGGGTATGCATTACTAATGGGTACATATTTAAGAATTGATGCTTAAACATAAACTAGTACCCATTCTTTATGAGAGGGGATTTAGGTTTGAGCTTCTATTCCTAAGCATGCATCTATTTTTTAATGAAATGTGTACATTTTATTATCGATAAATTTCTTCCCATAATTTTTCTACTAAAACTAGACTCAACTTCTTGCATTTACCTGAGTACTATTTATGTACATTTGAGACTTTCATAGTGTTGTAATCTACTTGAAATATACTTACTATCATATAATTTGAGTGGGAGTTGTATATAGTGTGGATCTTATTGGATATCACTTGCTTGCCTTGCACATTATTGTTATATTGTATCATAGAAGTTAATGAAGTTTATCTTGTACCTTTTTGTTAGCATTGGGATGTTCATTTTGGTTAATTTAATAAGTAAATTGAGGTTACATTTTTTTGGTTTTTATATATTTCTCTTGCATCCTAGATGCCCTTGCATCAAACACTCAATCTTGAAAAGGACAAGATATCTCTCCAACATTTAAATTCCTCTTCTCAAGATGTCTTTTTAAATAATTTTAGTGCTTCTTTTAAAGTTTAATGAGATTCGATTAACAAAATATTGATATAAGAATTGAAAATTTAAATCTAACTTATCCTAAACTAACCATTTCCATATAAAAGTATCAAAATATATAAGATTAAAAGAGAATTAAAAATCTCCTAATCATCATTAAAACATTTCAATATTTTTATCTTTTTTAGCACAATCTTATTATATAAAACCATTTTACACAAAAATTAGGATAACTTTAATGTATATGTAAATGATGCAAGGACTATTGTTTTAGAGAAAAAATCATTCACTATACTCTAATCATTGATAATGAATGTTTAACAAAATTATTCTTGACTAATTTCTCATTACCAATTTACTATAAAAATTTCTAACTATAATAACTATAACAATTATAACATACCAATCGTGTTCAATGAGTCAAGAAGGAACCTTTCACATTTGATTATAACAAGTGATCACTAGACCATTAAAGAGTAAAAGTGTTCAAAATATATCAACAAATCTATGGATTAATATTGAAAATGAAAAATTATAAAATAAAAGTAAAAGTAAATGTATTCATGATATTTAAAAATATATTAAAAATCTAATCAAATAGAAATTATCTTATTGTAGTTACTCAAAACATGTCAATGCAAAGCAATAGAAAATAAGCTTCCTCATTTATCACTCCCCTTCTTTAGTTTTCCCTTAAGTACCAACTTCTTATCTCTCACCACTTATTGACATTTGGTGAAGTACTACTCAATTTGATTGAAGTTAAACATTCATGCTTATTCTAGATGTGCTTGTATATTATGTAGCTCTTCTAACAACCCTTTAATGTCTCACTGCACATATTATTGCACTACAACATAGTCAATTCTAACTCGATTCATTAATTTGTAATCTTGCACTTGCTTAGTTTTCCCCTTTTCCACTTTGGGTATCCACACTTTGATAGTTAATGAAATTGTTAAGAGTATTGAATTTGGCTACTTTGACAAGAATTCCATGTTCTTCATGTGATGGAGAGATTCTAGTTTCCACCAAATGTTTCTTCACATTGGTCATGTGATATCCCACTACTTCATCAACTTTCTACACCAAATGATGTAATCATTAAGAAAAATCACATAGTCCTAGACAACAATTTTGCACATAGGATTCTCAAGTTCTATAATCATTTACCCTATAAAAATTGAATTGGATAATAGTTGAGCCTTAATTGCAAATCTTAGTTTTGCATTTGGGCATTCAAAAACATAAAAAAAGAAGAACTAAAGTCTTGTTGAGATGTCGTGTGAAGGGTAATTTGAGTATCCATGTATTCTATTGGTCAAGTAGTTCTCTTCAACACCATGATTTACTTGATACAAATTCCAAGCCATAAGTCAAATAGATTTTGATCTTTGAGACAATATTCCTACAATTTGATAGCATAAAGTTAGAGAATTAATGAAATTATTCAATTAGATCTATTTGATCAATGATTCACTCATTTACTTAATTGTTTCATCACAATAAGTACAAAATGAATTCTCATTAAACATGCGTAAAAATGATATAATTATTCAATATTTATTTTTCTTACATGTTTATCTTTTCATCATTACAATATTCAAACTATACAACATTTTTATTACTAATATTTCAAATCATCCTTCATAATTCATCATTGCGATAAATAAAAATTATAATAATATAATCATTATATTCAATGTATTGAAAATAATCTTGTTCAAATCAAACTACCAATACTCAAAACCATCGATAATTAAATGTACTAGCTATCCAAATTTATTATGATGATGTAGAAATTTGCTTAATTTCCACTCCTCTCCCTTGTTCTAGAATCATTATTGTTATGTCTTTTATTTTGGGCTTGCATTGCACGTTCCATTGAGATTTGTCCTTTGGAAGCATTCATTCATGCCTCCATTAGTATTCAATACTTTTTGAAAGAGACAATGTAATCATCACTTTCTTGATTCTTGTTTTATATATTCATTTAATACATTTGTCATCTTCACGAGTCCATTTATCATGGAAGAAGCATCACATGAAAAGGATGGAAAAGGAAATAGTTTTCAAAAGTTTGGAATATGCTTTGAGCCTAGAGATGTATAATATAATACTATTATTTATACTTTTATAATGCCTATAAAGTATATGTATTTATTTAATGTATTTTTAAAATATAAATAAGATATCAGCCAAGATTTTCTTCACATATAATACATACAATAGTGGAGATCAAGTCGATTTGTGATGTAACACATCATATTAAAATCATCTCCAATTTGTGGTTGGAAAGTCATGAGAAAGTTCCAGTCTCTTATAGAGTTTTTTGAGCTTTTTCTAGGGGGTGGTTTAATGTTTTATTTATATGCAAGATGGATTTAAATTCAGTTTCAATTAGGTTTATAGTGAAACACTTATTATTTTTATCATTTTCTTATTTATTTTTGTAGGGTTTTCATATTTTTATTTTTATGACCATTTTATTCTAAGAATCTTTAAGTTTATTTTCATAAAAAATATTATAATATTTATATTATATATTTTTAGATGTGATTTATTTACGTTTATTATTATGTAAGTGATAATTAAATATTCATTATAGAAGTATCTTTTGAATAGACATCTTAATTTAGAGATGATAGATTATATGATTTTATGGCTCTAGGAAAATTCACCGTCGAAAAATTCACCGTCAACAATTCACCACCGCAGAAAATTCATTGCATTAAAAGTTTGTGATTAATTTTTCATGGCGGTGAATTTTCCTTGAGGTGAATTTGTCATGGCAGTAAATTTTCCCGCGGTGAATTGTTGGTAGTGAATTTTCCAATGGTGAATTGCTAGCAGTGAATTTGCTTGATGTCAATTTTATATGAATGTGTAAGGAATTAAAATATACCTTACAATTAATTTAGATGTGTTTAATTGGGTGATGTATCAATGAACAATAATTAGATCTGTTAATTAGAATTGAGATTGATATATGTAAATGATAAAGAGAGGGATACAATGGTATTTAGCTATGTCAATCATTTGTCAAATTTTCTTTTTGATTGGTGGATACATTGTGACTAATACACAAAACTTAGATATTGATGTAGATCAGGAGTAGACAACTTCAAACCAATCTCAAACAACCAAACTTTCAACCTTTCAAACATCTAATAGTGGGTTTTGCTCCAAAAACTTCATTCTCCTTATAGTCTTTCAAAACTGGTTTCTCAAGCATAACTTGTAGAGTAAGCATGATCTACAAAATGTAAGGACATTTTCAAATACCCTTTTCCCATTTACAAACATATCTCCAAATTAGGGTACAGTCCTCTGTATGAAAACCCTCTAAAATTGACTATCCTCTTGTTGCAACTAGGCCTAATTGGTGATTTAGCTTGGTAGTAGCAAGGTAATTGAACTCCAGGGTCTATCCTTGCATTCCAAGGCTATAAACACATCATCCAGGGTCTAAATCATCAATTCTAAATAGGTAGAACTATTTCCCAAAAACTTTTCAACAAAACCGTAAGCCTATAGGGTTCCTAGGCCTAATACATGAGGATATTAGGCTAGGGAATCAATCATGCAGCCAAATCCCATTCTCTACTCCTGCAAGTTTGTGAAAAAAAAACAATAACCTACCCAAGCCATTCCACTGAGTTTTAAAGGTTTCTATAAGTGGAATGAAGAGATTTACATTTTTCTTCCCTTCAAGTCACCCTACCTAGGGTTTGAACAAGTCTAAGAAGAATTTCCTCTAACTTACTCAAATATTAATGAAAATGAACAAAACCAAGTGCAATGGAAAGTAGATTCACTATTCTATCAATCCAAATTGAATTCAAGCCATGAGAAGATTGTACAAAACTGTACAATCAACTGTAGCAGAAAATAGAGTTTTTTATTGATTCAATCTCCAAACTTCAACATCCAACCTTGATTCCAACTATACAAGGCTTTCTTAAAGAATTTCCAATCATTTCCCAACTGTTCCCAACTACTTTTCAAATTACAACTAACAAAACACCATTCTAATCACTTTTTTGCAAAAAGATGCAAAAGTTGCTTTGCAACATTTGTGCAACTTTGACAATTTCTTGTAACTAGACCCTAGCACACCTCTACTGACCTTAAAACAGACCCAAACACACTTGAAATGGTCTTAGAAGACCTTATTACATGTCATTAACACAAAAGAAACAAAACATCAACATTTAACCCCTCTTGGAGGTATGCCAACTTGGATGCCCCTGCACCAGATATGTTGTTGAAATGATGATCATAACATGAAAATGGACCAATACTAATTGTAGTAATAGAGAAATTATCCATTTTCCTTACTTAGGAATAATTAATAATAAATGAGCCTAATGTTGCCTTGATTTAGTATCATAATGTGTTTTACACACACATTAAGTCTAGGACCCTTTTTTGATAAAATGGACTTAATGATGCCTTATTTAGGGTGTTGTAAAGTGTATCTTTACAATTTCACTCTAATTTAGGGATTTAACTAATTAATTGAGGTTAATTGAGGTTAATTGGCCCCTTAAATTCAAAGCCAAGCCTAATTTATTACATTTTCTAAGGGAGAAAACCTGACATTTATTAATAATATTTCACAACACTTAATTTTGCAAGGTTTGTGTCCAAGGATAGTGACCTAGGACCCATTTTCCACCTGACGAATGGGTCCTCACTAGGTCCTAGGACCCCCTTTTGACATGACATTTCACATTTCCAAAAATAGGTCCTAGTTAGGTATGCTAGGACTCTCCCTAACTTAGGAAACTCCCCCTTGGGATGTGTTTTTGGTGATATTTTAATAAATTAAAATCCTAGATCTGATGTCAGCTTGTGTCATTGGAATTTCGGGATTTAATCTTAAGTTATGTATAAATATAAGGTTATTTCACATAGTTTCATCTAATATTTTCAAGAGGGCATCCTAATATTTCCCAAGAGCATTCTAGAGCATTCTAGAGCATTCAAAAAGGTATTCAAGAGCAAATTATTGAAGTTTATTGCAGCAATCAAGATCTATTTCATCATGTCAAAGGCATAGTGCATCATGCATGTTGTTGAGTTAATATGTTGATGTAGCATTGAAGATCCAATTCAACCATATTCAAGGTGTTGTTTCTAATCAAGTGTGGTGATCAAGATCTACATTCTTTGAGGCCACTTCATGCAAGATTGTTGATTTGTATTCCAAGGTTCAATTTAGGATTGGTGAGTTGTGGCATTACATTGTTCATTCATCTTTCCTTTTATGCATTATTTCATCACAAGGTTTAATTACCAAAATGGTGTTTGACCAAGGCAAACCCCTACTCCCTAACAATCAACATTTTCTCCTCTTTGATGTGTGATTGTAGGTTTTATATTGAAGATCAAGTGGAGAACAAAAGTTGTCAAAGTTACAAAGTTGTAAAAGTTGTCACCTTTCTTGCAATATCACAAAAATTAAGCTACAAAATTTATTTTCAACTTTCGAGAGTTGAATACATTGGATTTGGGAGTGCAAAAATTGAAGAATAGAACCCAAAAATCAATTTTCCTAGAACCCTAGCAGGGACCCATTGGCCACTGAGCGAATGAGTCCTCAGTGAGGCCCGAAAAAACACTTTTTCAAAAAGGTACACATCATTTTATCATCTTAAAACCTACCTTTTTACTATTATAACAATCAGGTTTGTTTTCTGATTGTTATTTATGCATTATACCCCTCATAATTGAGTGAAACAACTACTCAAAAATTGGGTGCACCCATTTGTTAATCTCATTTGGTGATTTCACCCTCTTTTTCTTTGTTTCACTAATTTTTTCCACACCTCAAGCTAATTAGTTATTGCAATCTAGTCCTATAATGTGACCCTATCCTTCTTATGCATATTTATCCTTTGTTGTTGTGTACTAGTAAGGCTTGCTCACATTTTCTTGTAACAACATCTAAAATAATAATTTTCTTGAAAATTATAGTAGGTATACTATGTGTAGAGGGAAGGTTTATAACTTCTATGATAATGTTTTAGACACCTTTATCGATGATAAAATATGGAAGATGCACCAATCAAATAATGTAATACTATGTTGTTGATGCTAATGCATATTCTTTATGAAAATAATTTTCAATTCTATATCCTCATGCTTTATAACGAGTTAGAACTTGTTGATGGGTGTTTTGACATGTTCACCAACTTAGATGAAATACTATAGAATCTCACCTCTCTTGAAAGGAAATCAAGTTTTGAGATGGAAAATAACTACTCTTAAGTTCCTAATAGCTAGGTCTTGTTATGTGAGATAACTCAGTTGATCATTATGTTTTTCTAGTAACATAGAAAAGGACTTACACAGTTTTTAGAATCCTAAAAATAATTTTATATTGAAAGAAAACAAATTCACAATATTCATAACCCTAAGCTTATTATTTTTTATCTTCTAGTGTTTTCTTTTTGGAGAGATACATGATATATGAATTAAATAGCTCTCTTAGAACCAATCTATAATTTTTTTTTTATTATTGGAAATAATCATGTTTATCAAATATTTAGAGTGGGTGATGTTAGTCCTAAGTTAACTAGATGTGGTAAAAAATGCAAAACAAAGGGGAGGAAGAGAAGGTTTAGAGAAATTCCGAGGTTTGAACTTTCATCGCAATATATGAATGCATAAGTAGATAAATCTCTAATTAACACCCCTTTCTCAACCAAATAACTCATAATATCATAAGATAAGTGTAATATTTAAATAAAATTTAGATCATGAAATTAAATAATACATAAGTTACAATATGTTGGACCTTCCTAGTTTCAACAGATTTTTACTATAGTTTGACATGAAATTTCAAACCCTTTGGGTCAAAACATAATATAAAACTCCTAGTTCAATCAGATCTCATCCATTAACTATTTTGAAGAAATAACATTCAACCCTTTAAAAAGAGAATTGTGTTACCTTATAGAGGAAGAAAACATCCTAAACAAGATCTAATGGCTTGGATTGATCTTCACAATGAATTGTCTAGATCTAGAAAAAAATTGATCATGACAAAAAAACCTCTACAAGGTATGGAATAGTATTATAAAATCTATGTGCTTGAGTGCTTGGAGTAGTGTGAAAATCCTTTTGATTGTTGAAATACTTCATTGCATTGATGGAGGAATGGGCTTAATATTAATTATAGCATGAACAAAATGAAATTATATGTTTTGAGACGTGCAAAATGGATTTTGTAAGGAAGATAAATCTATTGGTAGTTGTTGGGGCCAAATCTAACAATAAATGTATTTCAATGCTCTTTGAAACAACCACCTCACCTACCACAATAATGGTGCCTTTGTGAATTATGGAAATAATGCTTCCCCATTCAAATCCTAAAAAAATTAAATTAAATTCATTAGATCTAGATGGTATCAAAGAAATTAGAGTTTTATATACATTAAGCAATTCCCTTGAATTTATGAGATTTGGACTTCAAGACATTTAGGTGGATATCCTATAGTCCATTAAAATTTGACAAATATGATATTTATTTTGAAATAAAAATTGATACCATCTTTTCAAATATTCAAAGAGGAGGTAGATGTTGGATGTCTAAATGTAAAGACCAAATTCACAATGACCTTTTGGAAACTAATTTCTTTCATTTTACCAGATTTGCAAAATATTTGAAGGGAACTAAACATTTGTACAACTAGAAATAGTTATAGTTAGGTTTGGTAGTTCAATTAGGCTCCATAAATTTTATTTCTTTAATATTTAGCATTTGTTCTTCAATATTTGTGGGATTTGGAACATGATATGTAATTAGGATGCTAAGAGATAAAATATTTGGCATCTAGTTGAAGTTCCAAAAAATAACCAAGTTTAGAACCTTGATTTTGGAGATTAGCACTTGAAATGTTTAGTTTAGATCATGGCCTAACTCATGACCGAAAATATTACTAAGTGTGAAGTGTTAGAGTTCGAGATTCAAGGTGTAGTATAAAAAATTGTCACCTTTGACAATTTCACACTAGGTTTAGCTCCCCCTATGTGTTTGGACCTAATTATGCATTTAATTCACTTGTTTTATAATAATATTCAACAAACTAGAAGTGAAAATGAAAATAAATAGTTAACAATCATTTCCCATTAATTAAGGTCTTGAAAGAATAGGTATGGGTTAGGGTGCCCAACACCCTTTTCTAACCTATTTTGGCTAAATTTGAAATATGTTGGTGTTGAAATTTTAATATTTAAAAAAAATAAATCATTTGTTGGTTATCAATATTTGATTTTTGGGAAATTAAAGAATTGCATATAAATACAAATCATTTTCACCATTTTAATCCTAGCAAGTTTTGAGAAGGTAATTGAGATCATAATTGAGCAATCAAAAGCAAAATTAGCAAAATTATGACAATATTATTTTAGTCAAGATTCATATTACCAATGCATCATTTTTTCATGTAATTTTGTTCATGTTTTATGTCTATTTATTTTGTGAGTAATAACACTTGCAAGACTTCAAATCAAGCATCAAATTCTCCTTGAAGGTGATGGGTACATTGAATTCACTCCATCAAGGAATACAAATATGAGTGGTGAGTTACAACAATTATCAATTTATCACTTGTTTATCATTTATCCTCTACCCAATCGAGGGTAAGCTCTCTTTTACATCATCATAGTTGTTGTGGAGGTAGAAATACCAAAACGAGGTTTGACCTAGGAAAGCCCCTACACGACACAATCCTTCCCCCTCTTTCATGTGTGTAGGTTACAAATCTGAAGTGAATTGTAGGAGGATTGAAGACCTAATTTATCACTCAAGCATTCAAGTCCTACAAGTCAAAAAATCAAGGAAAGTGGATTTTATCAGTGATAGACAAAGTTATGAAAATGAGTCTAGAAAAGAAGAACCCATAGACAGGGAGCAATATGAGATAAAAGTCTTATTTTGAGTAGTTTCTTCCCAATCTAGGGCACCTAATGCCACTATCCAACCAAATCAAGCCCAATTTTATATGCTAGGTTCCTATGTGTTTTTCCTCTATTGTTCTAATTTTTTTTCTATTTATCAATTCTATGTTTTCTAGAAATTATCTTAGTTTGTTGTATTTTCATAGTTGACCAAGGAGCATCATTGCATTATCAAATTTAGTAAATTAATAACCAATTAATCACAACATGTTAGGGTTAGTAGGCAGATATCTAACAATTAAATGCATATTTGATCAATAAAACAAAGGAATAAAACAAACACAGAAAAATTAACATAAAGAATTTAACGTAGTTCACCCAATTCGGGCTACATCCGCAAAACCACAACCATCCAATGATTTTATCATCTAGTAAAAAAATTATTACAATCTCGCGAATAATCACATTTTTCATCATACTGTAACTCTCAACCCAACCGCTTAGAACAAGATTTTTAGAAGCTTCCAAAATTAGGGTTTTACAAAGTCAAATTTATTTCTTTTTCGGCGACGATGCAAAAAAAATGGGATACATGAAGAGTGTATAGTATATCATGATTAGTCACCACATATGAAAAATCTCCCACTTAGAGACTGATTAGGCTCCACACCAACACAATCTCCCACTTGGAGACTGATCCTAGACGACACTGCTGCACTTATAGCTCCCACTGGAAATAAGCACCTTGGACCCTGCTACTATGTTATACTTGAATTCAACCTTGAAGGCCAACCAAAGCTAAAGAGGAGCTCAACTTCTCCCTAGTCACCGCCTTCGTAAACATATCCGCTGGATTGTAATTTGTATGTATCTTTTCTAGCTTTACCTGTCCATCCTCCAATACTGACTGAATGAAATGATATCTCAACTGTATGTGTTTGGTTTTAGAGTGCAAGGAAGAATTATTTGCAAGATGTATAGCACTCTGGCTATCTATAAAAAAATAATTTTCAGCCTGTTGTTTTCCCAACTCTTCCATGAAAAGTTGCAGCCATATTATCTCCTTTGTCGCCTTTGTTGCAGCAACATACTCTACCTCTGTGGTAGATAAAGCAACCACCTTTTGCAACTGAGAAATCCAACTCACTGCTATCCCACCAACTGTAAAAACATAACCTATGGTACTTCGCCTGGTATGAATATCCCCTACCAAATCTAAGTCAACATAGCCTTTTAAATCAATATTAGGGCCCCCAAAACATAAACATTTAATGTATGTGTCTCTCAAATACCTGAGAATCCATTTTAGTGCATTCCAATGCTCAACTCCAGGATGAATCATATACCTACTAACAACTCCTACAACATGTGCAATATCCGGTCTCGTGCATACCATGGCATACATTAAACTACCTAAGTTGAAACATATGGTATTTTGGACATTTTTTCTTCCTCCTTTTGTGTCTTTGGACACATATCCTTAGTCAATTTAACATGACTGGGAAAAGGTGTACTGACAACTTTTGCATTCTCCATATGAAATCTTTGCAACACCTTTTCAACATAATTGGCTTGAGATAAAAACAAGTTTTTGTTTTTCCTATCTCTTGTAATCTTCATACCAAGGATTTGCTTTGCTGCCCCCAAATCCTTCATAGCAAATGAATTTGCTAACTGTTGTTTTAACTCCTTTATGTGATCCATGTTAGACCCCGCTACAAGTATATCATCAACATATAAACATAAAATAATTTAGCTATCATCATCCAACCTCTTAAAATAAACACAATGGTTTGAATTACATCGACCATAGCCATGCCCATCCATAAAGCTATCAAATTTAATATACCATTATTGAGGTGCTTGCTTCAAGCCATATAAATTTTTCTTCAATTTAAACACCAATTTCTCCTGACCTTTGACCTCAAATCCTTGTGGTTGTTCCATGTATATTTCCTCTTCCAAATCACCATAGAGAAAGGCTATTGTAACATCAAGTTGTTCTAAATGCAAATCTTCAGCAACCACAATACTTAAAACAATATGAATAGAAGTCATTTTAACAAATGGAGAAAATATTTCATCAAAATCAATACCCTTTTTCTATGCAAATCCCTTTACAACTAATCTGGCTTCAAATATTTTCTTACTTCCATCCTCCTCTTTCAACCTATTAACCCATTTGTTTGGTAAAACCTTTTTACCTCTAGACTATTGGAAATATGTGCCTCAATCCCACAGGCTGAAACCTCTAAAAGGGCCAAGTCGGTGTGACATCTTTTGTGTCTGGCCGACTAGCAGCTTGAATCTTGTTGAACAGTTCAGGTCACTGTGACCTTGCTTCAGTCTCACCGAATGATCCTATCGCTATGACATGTTGTGTTCGGTATGACATTATGCCAAGTAGAGATCTCTGGCCGACATGCCATTCTATCGTATATCGGGGAGACCCTTGGCTAAAAGGCTTAGTTCGGGGTGAAGTCCTAGTGATAGCTAAAGTCTCGCCGATAGTGTTTTATGTTGAAGCTTTCAGGGAAAGTCTTGGGTGTTCGGTAAGAAGTCTTACCGATATGAATGTCTCACCGACAGTATTCACTTGGGGTAACCCAAAGGTCTTGGGGAGAAGTCTTAGCGAGAATGGAATGTCACGCCGACGAGGATACAACTGAAGTCATCGGAGTAGCTCAAGGCGATCGATATGAAGTCTTGGCGACTCGTGGGGTCTTGCCGATAGTAGTATGGCTTCAGAGTAACATAAGAGAGCTCGGTGAAACCTCTTGGCAAAAGATGAATGTCTTGTTGACTGTTCGGTGCTCGATGTAACTTAAAGTATTTAGAGTAAACTCTCAGCGAAGGACGATAGTCTTGCTGACTATTGAATACTTCGGAGTAACTGTTGAACATCGATGTAACCTCCTGGTGAAAGCAATGAGTCTCGCCAACTGGTGGATGGACTCAAATTAACTTGAAGGCTCAGTGTGAGGTCCTCACGAGAGCGATTGTATTGTCGAAAGGAAAGTTGAGGTTGATACAAGTTGTAAGCTCGGTGGAACCTCCTGCCAATGGAAATGACTCTTTACGACATCGATGATTGAGTCTTGTGGCATCGGGGAGACACGATTAGTGTCTCACCAACATGTTAACACAGGTTGATCGCTTTGATCGAAAGAAGACCATCGTACGTGGTGTCTCGTGGACCAATCAAAGAAGCCAAATGGGAACTGTTGGAAGACAGTTCATTGTGGTAGTTCTGAGAGGAAGCTCGACAGATAGGGGCGAAATGAATATAGTTTGGAATAGAAGATGATTCTCGGTTAGATGATTCGAAGGATTGACGGATTGCTGTGTGGTTGTATAATCAGAGTGATTTCTATTCTATAATGATTGTAACTTGAAGGTTCTTGTACAAGTTTGATCATTATGAAAGCTGCTGAAATATGACATTAGAAAGATAAGTCTGATATTTGTATGTAATCTCCATTACTGTAATACAAAGTGATTTCTCTTGGTGTGGTGGGTTTTTCTCCTGTAAGGGTTTTCCAACATATATCTGGTGTTCATATGTGTGTGTCAAATACTCTATTTCTATTATCTCTTTCATGTGCATCTTAATTGGATTGTAATTGTAATTTTAAAAGGTATCTCTGTATTCTTCCCTAAGGTTTTGATGTTAGGAGAGTTGCTTCTACATCTAATTTTCCTTAGAAGTGGTATCAAAGCCTGGTCAATTGTGTTATCCTTGTGGGTATGTTGGGTTTTTTGAGTCAATTTCTGTTCAGTGGGAGTCTTGTAGAAGTTTATCAATTTCTAATTACAGATTGAGATGGCAAGCACGTCAGGAAAGATTGAAATAGAGAAATTCAATGGTAAAAATTTTGAGTTGTGGAAACTCAAAATGGAGGATCTTTTAGTGGATCGTGATCTATGGCTTGCTGTGTTTAGAACTAAACCTATAGGCATGAAGCAAGAAGATTGGGACCTTGCAGATAGAAAGTCTAAGGGGCTGATAAGGCTCTGTTTGGCAGACTCCGTTCTTCTCAATGTGCATGAAGAGAAGACTGCATCTTCCTTGTGGAAGAGACTGTCATCTATTTATCAGGGGAAGTCCTTGGTGAATAAACTTTTCCTAAGGAAGAAGTTGTACACTTTGAGAATGCAAGAAGGAGATTCTGTAGCTGATCATTTGAATGCATTCAATATATTGATTGCACAGTTAACATCTGTTGGTGTGAAGATTGATGAAGAGGATCGTTGTATGCTAATATTGTGTTCTTTGCCAGATTCATGCGATCACCTAGTGATGGCTATTGGGAGTACAACATCCAGTTTCAAGATGGAAGATGTTGTTGCTTCTTTGTTATCAAAAGAGATGAGAAGGAAATCTTCTGAGATGGCGAAGGAGGCCCTTGCTATTAGAGGAAGGTCAAAAGAGAAAGGAAAGAAGAAGGACAAGAAGTCCAAATCGAAATTAGAGGGGAGATCAAAGTCTCCTAGCAAGAAGTCCAAGGTGAAGTGCTAGAACTCTGGGCAACCTAGTCATATCTAAAAGGATTGTAAAGAGGAGAAGAAGAAGAAGAAGAAGTATTCTTTCGACAATGATTCTTCTCATAGTGATGGAGATGCCTTCATTGTTGCCTTGGCTACACAGTCATTAGATGATGTTTGGCTGATTGATTCAGGAGCATCTTTCCACATGACATCTCATAGAGACTGGTTCACGAAGTATGAAGAATACGATGGTGGAAAGGTGTACTTGGCAAGTGATTCAACTTTAGAGATTGTTGGCCGTGGAAGAGTTAGAATCCAATTCCCCGATGGCAGAGTGAAGGAAATCAATAATGTAATGCATATACTAGGTCTAGCTCGAAACTTACTTTCTATAAGTATGCTAAATGATATTGGAGTGCAAGTCACGTTCTCTAGAAATGGCTGCAAGATGACTAGAGGCTCAATGGTGCTTGCAAGGGGTGCTCGTATTGGTACCTTGTACAAGCTGGATGCACATGCTATTCAATGTAACAATGTCTCTGTAAAGTCACAGAAAGCTACTCATGGAGGAAAAGAGGGAAATGTTCCTAATTGTGTAAAATCTATGGAAGTTAAACTTCTAGCAGAAAAGACTATGCTCTGGCATCATAGGCTAGGCCGCATTGGAGAGAAAGGTTTAAAAACCTGGTTGAGGGGCTTGAAGATTGTAACCTTGAATTTGAATTCTATGAGCATTGTATATATGGAAAACAACACCATGTTTCATTTTATTCCAGTCCTCATAAATCTTCTAGTTTGCTAGATTATATTCATTCTGATGTATTTGGTCCAGTGAATGTTCCTTCTTTGTCTAAGTCAGGATACTATGTATTGGTCATTGATGATTATTCGAGAAGAACATTTGTTTATTTTTTGAAAAGTAAATCAGAAGTATTCAGTCGGTTTAAGGAATTTAAGAACCTTGTAGAAAATCAGACTGGAAGAAAAATAAAATGTTTAAGGACTGATAATGGCAGTGAATTTTGTTCTAATGATTTCAAGAGGTATTGTAAAGACCATGGGATTAAAAGGAATAAGACTACACCTTATACTCCACAGCAAAATGGAGTTGCAAAAAGGTTCAATAGGACAGTGATGGAGAGAGAACGAAGTATGCTGAGTAGTGCTGGCTTGGAGGAGAAATTATGGGTTGAGGCTGTTGCTACTGCATGTTACTTAATAAATCATTCTCCAAATTCTGCTCTTGTTGAGAAAACACCTTTTGAAGTGTGGTCTGGTAAGAAGCCCTCTTTAAGACATATTCGTGTTTTTGGCTATGAGGCATATGCTCATGTGCTGTATGAGAAAAGATCTAAGTTGGAGAACAAGGCTGTCAAATGTATTTTTATTGCCTATAGTGCTGGCATAAAAGGATACAAGCTTTGGAATCCTGATATGGAGAAGGTTGTATACAGTAGAAGTGTAATCTTTCGTGAACTGAAGCCTTCTACCTTGGATATGCAGTTAGATACAAAGTCAAAAAAAATAAGGATGTAGTTGGAATTCCTCCTACACCAGATAAAGAGGAATTGAAAATTCAAAATGTACCTAAAACTGAGGAGAGCTCAAGTAGTTCTAAAAGTTCTGAAGAAGAAGAAGAACCTCAGCCTCAACAAGTGAGGAGGTCAACTTGTGAGAGAAAGAAACCTGATAGGTATGGGTTTTCTTTGATAGATTCTACTTTTTCCTATGCTTTAATTTCTAGCACTGATGAGCCTAGGACTATAAAAGAGGCATTTAGAATGTCTGATTCAGACTCTTGGTTGGAAGCCATGAATGAAGAAATGGCATCATTAGAAAAAAATGAAAATTGGAGTTTGGTGCCATTGCCTAAAGGCAGAAAAGTTGTGGGCTGCAAATGGGTATTTAAAAAGAAGATTGGTCTAGATGGCAGTGTGGAAAAGTACAAGGCAAGATTGGTTGCGAAGGGTTATTCCCAGGTAGGGGGAATTGATTATGGGGAGATTTTCTCTCCTATTCTACAATAGGAATCCTTCCATACCACAACTCATAGGAATTTCAGTAGGTTTTCCTCTTTCATCATTGTTCTTGTGGCTTCTTGAATAGTCCTATTCTTTGTTTCAACCACTCCACTCTACCAAGGAGTCCTAGGGGTAGATAAATGCCTCTTTATCCCATGATTCTTACAAAAGTTATTAAACTCATTGGAGGTGAACTCTCCATGTCTCTATCAAACATCAAACACTTGATTTTCATATCCATTTCATTCTCAACCATAACTTTGAATGCTTTAAACTTATCTAGAGTTTCTAATTTTTTTGAGAAAAGTAACCCATGTCATTCTAGAACAACCATCAATTAATAGCATGAAATACCTATCACCTTGAAGACTTATTACTCTGGTAGGACCACAAAGGTATATATGCACTAGTTCCAATAGTCTGGTAGTAGATTGATCTTGACTTTGAAACTTCTTCTTGCTTGCTTCCAAATTTGAAATTCCTTGTAGACAACTTTAATGGGATTTGTAATCCTTGAAAGATCTCTCACAACTTGAAACATAAGATTATATCCTTTGCTACACATTTTTCCAAAACTCAAAAGGTTATGCATTAACCTTTAACATAAAGAAAATCATTTGTATTATGCTTGCAATCAAAACTAATAGAACCTTTTCCACATATATTAGCAAATGTATCATCACCAAACTTAACTAGACCTCCTTCATATTTCTCAAAATTAACAAACTTAATTTTGTCATTGATTATATGAATTGAGCATCCACTACCAATAATCTAGTAGCTCTTCTCCTTTCTAGCATGAAGAGCAATCACCATAGCATTGTGACTTGTTTTTGAAGCAATTTCCTTCACACATCTCTTAGAGTTAGCATAATTAGTTTCATCTTTAATAGCCATGAACAAGCATTCACTATCTTCATCATCCCCATAGTTATATTCATCATCAAATATACTAGCATCTTCTCTAACATAATAATTTTTTATTTTTTTTTTTACCTTATTTTCCTTATTTTTGTCATTTAAAGCTCTATTTAGACATCTTGAAGGATAATGACCTATCTTACCATAACTGGAACATTTGAAAGGTATATTACCTCTATATTTACTAGTACCATTTTTCATTTTCCTCACAAAGTTTGCTTCTACATCATCAAGATCCTCTTGATCCAATTCCTCAGTCTTTTCTAATTTTCCAACCTTAAAAGAAGTCTCAAATTTTGCATTACTTATACCAAATTCTCTCATTTCAAAAGCAGATAAAACACCATACAACTGATCTCTAGAGTATTTTCTTAAATCTTGAACCTCAATAGCATAAACTTTATGACTATAAAATTTAGGAAGAGTTCTCAATACCTTCTTTACCACCTTCTTTACCACTTCTTCAATATTTCCACCAAAACCTCTGATGGAATTGACAACTTTGTCTACTTTTTGCATGTAGCTTGTAATGTTTTCATCTTTAGACATCTACAGGTTGTCAAATGCGATCTTTTAATTCTACATCTTAGCTTGCTTGACCTTATCATCTACTTCATAAATACTTTCCAAATTTGTCTAGATCTCTCTAGCAGATTTCAAATTCATAACTTTCACAAGTTTAGTATTAGAAAGACCACTTAAAAGAGCATACCTTGCTTAACCATTGTTCTCATAGGCCTTGATCTCATCATCAATTTTTGGACCACCAATAGGCATAGTATATCCAATATCAACAGACTTCCCAACTCCAAATCCAAGAGATACCAGGAAACTTTCCATCATTGTCTTCCAAAAACTATAGTTTGATCCATAAAACAAAGGAGCATCCCTCTTGTGCACCATCCCAAATCTACCTCAAGCAATTAAGCTTTCTTCACCAGAACCTTTCTCTAAGACCAATTTTTGAATGAACACAAGACAACTAAGAGTAGGGTGAATAAGTTGAACATTAAAACATCAAAACCCTCATAAACATTTAGATCCAAATCAACTTAATCAACCCTTAATTTGTTAGAATGATTTAGCATGAAAGCAAATAACTGAAACTGAAACACATCAACATCATGCATAATAGTACACTAGATTTACATGGAAAACCCAAGAAGGGAAAAACCATGGTGAGGGTTAGCTCACAATATAAAGTAATTGCAACACTGAATACATTAGGCTCATTGTCGCAGGGCTCACTACCAAATTACAAAAAAAGAAGAAGGATGTTGCAGTGATAAATCCATCTCAATGTAACAAAAAAGTCCACCACAGCATCACCAACACATTCACAACTTCTTTGAAGATTTTATACATCTTTTGCTCATTGCTTCTAGTGGTCTAACTCATTAAACTCACACTGCACTTCACAAATTCACAATTCACAACATAATTCTTCATCAACTCAACACTTATTTATACCATCTTCAACCTTGAAAAATTTCTCCAAGGTCAGCTATGCACCTCAACAATGTGTAAGTTCAAATTGTTGGAAATATATGCCTAAATCATCACAAGGTTGTAACCTCTATTGGAGCCAAGTTGGTGTGATATTTTTAATGTCTGGCCAACTAGAAGCTTTGAAACATTATGTTTTTTATAGGTCGTTGTGACCTTGCAAGAGTCTCATCGAATGCTTATTCATTGGAGTCATCGGGATAACCTATGGTGGCTCGGCAAGAAGTCTTACCGAGTGGAGATCTTTGGCCGATAGGCCATTTTATCGTATATCGGAGAGACTTGGCCAAAAGATTTAAGGTTTCGGTATGAGGTCTTACCGATATGAATGTCTTGTCGATAGCATTCACTTGATGTCTTCAGGGTAACTCGTAGGTTTTGTTATAAACTCCTGATGATAGTTGCTTTGTATCACCGACAGTATACATCGGTATAACATGAGATGGATTGGTAAGAAGTCTTACCAGTATGGATGTCTTGCCGACAGTGTTTAGTTTTAAGTCTTCAGGGAAAGTCTTGGAGTTCGGTATGACTTATATCGATAAGGAATGTCTCACCGACGGTGTACACTCGGGGTAGCACAAAAGATCTCGCCGTGTGGTCTTAACGATGGAAATAAGTCTTGCCAACTGTTCGGTATGACTTGAGGCTTCAAAGTAACATAAATAACTCGATAGGATGTCTCGGTGAAAGACGATTGTCTTGTCGATGTGAATACTCATGTCTATGTGACTTATGGACCTTGGTATGAAGTCTTGGAAAAAGCAATGAGTCTCGCTGACTGGTGGATGCTTCGAAACAACATGAAGACTCGGTAAGAGGTCTTGGCGAGAGCAAAATGTTTTGCTGACGGTATGACATTTCAATGTGACTTTGAATATCGGTATGTGGTCTCACCAAAGAGCGATAGTCTTGCTGAAAGGAAAACTGAAGTCGATGCAACTTGTGAGCTCAGTAAAACGTCTTGCCGATAGGATGAAATCTTGGCAATATCGAATGCTGACTGTGTTGGCATCGGGGAGACACGATCAGTGTCTCACCAATATGCCAACACAGCTTGATTTCCTTTTGACCATTTGACCATCCTATGTGGAGTCTCGTGGACCAATTAGAGAAGCCGAATGGGAACTATTGGAAGACAGTTCGTTGTGGCAGTTCTGAGAGGAAGCTCGACAGACAAGGAACAACATGAATATAGTTTGTAGTTCTAGATGCTCGTTGGTTCAGTTGGTTCAAAGAACAATCATGTGAACAATTTGAATTGTATCAGAGTGATTTCTATTTTGAAAAGATTGTAATTTGAAGGTTCCTGTAAAAGATTGATCATTGTGAAAGCTGTTGTAATCTGGCATTAGAAAGATAAGTCAGAACTCTGTACGTAATTATTTGTTACTGTAATACAAAGTGACTTCTCTTGGTGTGGTGGGTTTTTCTCCCGTAAGGGGTTTCCCACGTAAATCTGGTGTTCATCTGTGTTTGTCTAATTCTCTATTTCTGCTATTTATTTCAAAGTGCATCTTAATTGAACTGTAATTGTAAAATTTAAAGTGTCTCTGCATTCTTCCCTAAGCTTTTGACATTAGGAGAGTTATTTTTGCATCTAATTTTCCTTACAAGTGGTATCAGAGCCTGGCCAATTGTGTTATCCTTGTGGGTACGTTGGGTTTTTTTTTTGAGTCAATTTCTGTTCAGTGGGAGTCTTGTAGAAGTTTGTCAATTTCTAATTACAAATTGAGATGCCAAGCACGTCAGGAAAGATTGAAATAGAGAAATTCAATGGGCGCAATTTTGAGTTGTGGAAACAAAAAATGGAGGATCTCTTAGTGGATCGCGATTTGTGGCTTGTTGTGTCTGGAACTAAGCCTATAGGCATGAAGCAAGAAGATTGGGACCTTGCAGATAGAAAGTCAAAGGGGCTGATAAGGCTCTATTTGGAAGACTACATTCTTCTCAATGTGCATGAAGAGAAGACTACATCTTCCTTGTGGAAGAGATTGGCATCTCTTTATCAAGGGAAGTCCTTGGTGAATAAACTGTTCCTGAGGAAGAAGTTGTACACTTTGAGAATGCAGGAAGGGGGTTCTGTAGCTGATCATTTGAATGCATTCAACATGTTGATTGCAGAGTTAACATCTGTTGGTGTAAAGATTGATGAAGAGGATCGATGTATGTTGATATTGTGTTCTTTTCCAGATTCATTGGATCACCTTGTGATGGCTATTGGGAGTACAACATCCAGTTTCAAGATGGAAGATATTGTTGCTTCTTTGTTATAATAAGAAATGAGAAGGAAATCTTCTAAGATGGAAAAGGAGGCCATTGCTATTAGAGGAAGGTCGAAAGAGAAAGGAAAGAAGAAGGACAAGAAGTCCAAATCGAAATAAGAGGGGAGATCAAAGTCTCCTAGCAAGAAGTCCAAGGTGAAATGTTGGAACTGTGGGCAACCTGGTCATGTCCGAAAGGATTGTAAAGAGGAGAAGAAGAAGAAGAAGTTTTCTTCCGACAATGATTCTTCTCATAGTGATGGAGATTCCTTCATTGTAGCCTTGGCTACACATGCATCAGATGATGTCTGGATGATTGATTCAGGAGTATCTTTCCACATGACATCTCATAGAGACTGGTTTATGAAGTATGAAGAATATGATGGTGGAAAGGTGTACTTGGCAAGTGATTCAACTTTAGAGATTGTTGGCTGTGGAAGAGTCAGAATCTAATTCCCCAATGGCAGAGTGAAGGAAATCAATAATGTAATGCATATACCAGGTCTGGCTCGAAACTTACTTTTTGAAAGTATGCTAAATGATATTGGAGAGCAAGTCACATTCTCTGGAAATGGCCACAAGATGACTAGAGGTTCAATGGTGCTAGCAAGGGGTTCTCATATTGGCACCTTGTAGAAGTTGGATGCACATGTTGTTCAATGTAACAATGTCTCTGTAAAGTCATAAAAGGCTACTCATGGAGGAAAAGAGGGAAATGTTCCTAATTGTGTAAACTCTATGGAAGTTAAACTTCTAGCAGAAAAGACTATGCTCTGGCATCATAGGCTAGGCCACATCGGAGAGAAAGGTTTAAAAACCTTGAAGAATAAAAACCTAGTTGAGGGGCTTGAAGATTGTAACCTTGAATTTGAATTTTGTGAACACTATATATATGGAAAGCAACACCATGTTTCTTTTTATTCCAGTCCTCATAAATCTTCTGGTTTGATAGATTATATTCATTCTGATGTATTTGGTCCAATGAATGTTCCTTCTTTGTCTAAGTCAAGGTACTATGTATCATTCATTGATGATTATTCGAGAACATTTGTTTATTTTTGGAAAAGTAAATCAAAAGTATTCAGTCGGTTTAAGGAATTTAAGAACCTTGTAGAAAATCAGACTGGAAGAAAAATAAAATGTTTAAGGACTGATAATGGCAGTGAAATTTGTTCTGATGATTTTGAGAGGTATTGTAAAGACCATGGGATTAAAAGGTATAATACTACACCTTATACTCCACAACAAAATGGAGTTGCAGAAAGGTTCAATAGGACAATGATGGAGAGAGCACGAAGTATGTTGAGTAGTGCTGGCTTGGAGGAGAAGTTCTGGGTTGAGGCTGTTGCTACTACATGTTACTTGATTAATCATTCTCCAAATTCTGCTCTTGTTGAGAAAAAACCTTTGGAAGTGTGGTCTGGTAAGAAGCCCTCTTTAAGACATATTCGTGTCTTTGGCTGTGAGGCATATGCTCATGTGTCATATGAGAAAAGATCTAAGTTGGAGAACAAGGCTATCAAATGTATTTTTATTGGCTATAGCGCTGGTATAAAAGGATACAAGCTTTGGAATCCTGATACAGAAGGTTGTATACAGTAGAAGTGTAATCTTTCGTGAGCTGAAACCTTCTAGCTTGGATTTGTAGTCAGAGACAGTAAAAAAAAAAAGGATGTAGTTGGAATTTCTCCTACACCAGATAAAGAGGAATTCAAAATTCAAAATGTACTTGAAACTGAGGAGAGCTCAAGCAGTTCTGAAAGTTCTGAAGAAGAAGAGTCTCAGCCTCAACAAGTGAGGAGGTCAACCCATGAAAGAAAACAACCTGATAGGTATGGGTTCTCTTGGATAGATTCTACTTGTGCCTATGCTTTAATTTCTAGATCTGATGAGCCTAGGACTGTAAAAGAGGCATTTAAAATGTCTGATTTAGACTCTTGGTTGGAAGTCATGAATGAAGAAATGGAATCATTAGAAAAGAATGAAACTTGGAGTTTGGTGCCATTGCCTAAAGGCAGAAAAGCTATGGGCTACAAATGGGTATTTAAAAAGAAGATTGGTCTAGATGGCAGTGTGGAAAAGTACAAGGCAAGATTGGTTGCGAAGGGTTATTCCCAGGTAGAGGGAATTGATTATGCGGAGATTTTTTCTCCTGTAGCTAAGCTGACGTCTATCATATTTCTTTTGTCACTTACAGTAGCGTATGACTTAGAGGTCGAACAGATGGATGTGAAGACAACATTTCTTTATGGTGATCTTGAAGAAGAAATCTATATGTCCTAGCCTGAGCACTTTGTTGATAAAGGTAAAGAGAAACTGGTTTGCAAGTTACAAAAGTCTTTGTATGGGTTAAAGCAGTCACCTAGAATGTGGTACCAAAAATTTGATACTTTTCTATTATCTTTGGGATATGTGAGATTAAAATCTAATCATTTTGTTTATTATAAAGATGAAAGTGATCAAGTTCTTATTATTGCTCTCTATGTTGATGATATGTTGTTCATAGGCAATAGTAAGCTAATGATTTATGATCTTAAGTCTCAGTTGTCTGCTAAGTTCAAAATGAAAGATCTTGGTGCAGCAAGGTATATTCTGGGGATGGAGATAACTAGGGACAAGAATAGTAGAAAACTTTGACTCAGTCAGAGTAAGTATATCAAGACTGTTCTAGAGAGATTTTGCATGAATGATTGCAAGTAGCTAGTTGTTCTAGTTTTGCAGGGAACGAAGCTATCTGTTGAAGACTATCCAAAATCTCCTACTGAGATGGAGGACATGACCAGTGTACCCTATGCTAGTGCGGTTGGTAGTATTATGTATGCAATGGTCTGTACAAGGCCAGACATTGCCCAAGCAATGGGAGTACTTAGTTGGTTTATGGCTAATCCAGGAAGAACACATTGGGATGTTGTGAAGAGAGTGTTCAAATATTTGGAGGGAACTTCAAATTTTTCTTTGTGTTACCATGGGAACTTGGTTGAATCATAGAGGACTCTTAGTATTCAAGGCTATGTGGATTCTGATTGGGTAGGGGACATTGACAGCAAGAGGTCCACCAGTGGATATACTTTCATGTTGAATGGTGGTATAGTGAGTTGGATGAGTAAGTGGCAGGCTGTAGTCGCTTTGTCCACTATAGAGGCTAAATACATGGCAGCTACACATGCCTATAAAGAAGCAGTTTGGTTAAAAAATTTGTGTTCTAACATTGGTTTTGATGTAGGGAAAATAATTATTTTTTGTGATAGTCAGAGTGCAATTTTTCTGGCAAAGAATCCTACTTTCCATGCCAGGACAAAACATATAGATGTACAGTTCCACTTTGTACGAGATATGGTGGAGGATGGAAAGGTCAGTTTGGAAAAATTTGATACTCTGGAGAATGTTGCAGATGCATTGACGAAGCCAGTGAGCACAAAAAAGTTCAGGTGGTGTGCCAGTTCAATGGGCCTTAGTGCCAATGATTTTCAAAAAGTTTTGTTGTGCTCTGGAGGTTCCTGTGTGATCTTCGTCAAGTGGGAGATTGTTGGAAATATATGCCTAAATCATGACAAGCTGTAACCTCTATTGGAGCCAAGTCGATGTGATATTTTTAATGTCTGGCCAACCAATAGCTTTGAAACATTATGTTTTGTATAGGTCGTTGTGACCTTGCAGGAGTCTCACCGAACGCTTATTCACTGGAGTCATTGGGATAACCTATGGTGGCTCGATAAGAAGTCTTACTGACTGGAGATCTTTGGCCGACATGCCATTCTATCATATATTAGAGAGACTTGGCTGAAAGATTTAAGGTTTCGGTATGAGGTCTTACTGATATGAATGTCTCGCCGATAGCATTCACTTGATGTCTTCGGGGTAACTCAGAGGTTTCATTATAAACTCCTGGTGACAGTTGCTTTGTCTCACCAATAGTATACATCGGTATAACATGAGATGGATTGGTAAGAAGTTTTACCGATATGGATGTCTTGTTGACAGTGTTTAGTTTGAAGTCTTCAGGGAATGTCTTGGAGTTTGGTATGACTTATATCGATAAGGAATGTCTCACCAACGGTGTACACTCAGGGTAGCACAAAAGATCTCGCTGTGAGGTCTTAACGATGGAAAGAAGTCTTACCGACTATTCGGTATGACTTGAGGCTTCAGAGTAACATAAATAACTTGATAGGATGTCTCAGCAAAAGATGATTGTCTTGCCGATGTGAATACTCATGTCTATGTGACTTATGGACCTCAGTATGAAGTCCTGGCGAAAGCGATGAGTTTCGTCGAATGGTGGATGCTTCAGAACAACATGAAGACTCGATGGGAGGTCTTGGCGAGAGTGAAATGTTTTGTCGATGGTATGAAATTTTGATGTGACTTTGAATATCGGTATGTGGTCTCACCGAAGAGCGATAGTCTTGCCGAAAGGAAAATTGAAGTCGATGCAACTTGTGAGCTTAGTAAAACATCTTGCCGATAGGATGAAATCTTAGCGATATCGAATGCTGACTGTGTTGGCATCGAGGAGACACAGTCAGTGTCTCACCAATATGCCAACACAACTTGATTTCCTTTTGATCGTTTGACCATCCTATGTGGAGTCCCGTGGAACAATCGGAGAAGCTAAATGGGAACCGTTGGAAGACATTTCATTGTGGCAGTTCTGAGAGGAAGCTCAACAGACAGGGAACGACATGAATATAGTTTGTAGTTCTAGATGCTCGTTGGTTCGGTTGGTTTGAAGAACAATCGTGTGAACAGTTCGAATTGTATCAGAGTGATTTATATTCTGAAAAGATTATAATTTGAAGGTTCTTGTAAAAGATTGATCATTGTGAAAGCTGTTGTAATTTGGAATCAGAAAGATAAGTTAGAACTCTGTATGTAATTATTTGTTACTGTAATACAAAGTGACTTCTCTTGGTGTGGTGGAATTTTCTCCCATAAGGGTTTTCCCACGTAAATATAGTGTTCATCTGTGTTTGTCTAATTCTCTGTTTCTGCTATTTATTTCAAAGTGCATCTTAATTGAACTATAATTGTAAAATTTAAAAGTGTCTCTGCATTCTTCCCTGAGCTTTTGACGTTAGGAATAGTCAGTGCCAAATTATTAGCTAGTTACTGAACAAAAAATAATACTAAACTAAAGGACAAAATACTCACCAAGTGGGATCCCTTGAATAAGTATCCTCTAAACTAATGAAAACTAAAATGCTCAAGCTCAAAACTTTATTTTATTCATCAAGAAACATGAGTAAAAAAGAGTAGCATAACTGAAAACTTAAGAATGCAAGTACAATATCAAATCATGCAACCTTCTAAGAAGGAGCATCTAATCCTTATTTATACTATCAACTAAACAAGGAAGTCAACTCCATGAACTGGGAGGATTCCATTTAGGAAAAATAGAGAAAGTGGAGTGGTGGTGGTTACGCGTGCATGGAATCTGGTCAGACATTCAGGTCCAAATGCAGATTTAGCACAACAGTAATGCCCACATCTGCTCAATAGCATTAAATTCTACCAAGGAAGTTACATTTGGTTTGCATGGGAAATCTCCTATCATTGACCTCCTTTGACCTTTGAATGATTCCCTTGCTGGATGTTATGGTGCATGCCCAACTAGTGGTGACTTTCTCAATTTAGCATCCTCAACTTATATCTACATGGCAATGTTAGTACGCACAATAATTGCACATCTATAACCACCATAAAGAACATCCATTAACCACATGCAAAATTAATATAGATAGTCCATATAACATTCCATTATCATTAAAGGTCTGCAAAAATAGGATTAGGCCCAATGTCTATAGTTTGAGGAAATATCATAAAAGTATCAACACTTAACATCAAAATCCATGATAACTTCAACAACTAAATCATAAATTCTACCCAAAATTAGACCATAAACTAGACTCATCACTCCCCCTAACCTAAGATCTTGTTGGTCCTCCAGCAGGGGAAGATTTGTTCTTTTGCTTGCTCAATGCTCTAAAATTTGCAACTGACAACTGTCCCACATCAAAGTGTGTTGTGCATGAATTAGGGTCCCAATAGAATCCTCCCGATCTATCCAATATGCTCCATCTTTGTCTCTCTGCAACAATATCATAGTGGTAGAACCTAAAGTTCGATACAGGCCACATTAGGATGAGTGGCTAAAAAGTTAGGGGAAGCCAGAATCACCCTTTTATCCTTCCAATGTGAATATATTTGTCAATTCTTTGAAGAGCTGCAACATAGTTCTGGATGGAGTGAGGCTCAGATTGCTTGAGATCATCAGTTAAGCTATTCGATCTTTGTGAGAGGTATCTCTTCACAGTTTCCTCTTTTTCCTTTCCCTTTGCCTCGTATTCACTATAAACTGCTTCTATCCAAGGCATAATCCTATTACCATAGCTAGGTCTGAAAAACATTTTGTGCATTCCCTGAAAATGTCCCTTGGATTCCTTGAATAAGCCCTAATGGACTAAGGGATGTTTTATTCCATTTTCTTATAAGCCCCATATAGCTAACCCCAACTAATCTCATTTTGCACCCAAGACCTAAAAGCCCTTAATTGGACATCCCCAACATATAACAACAGATTCCAATCATGGTCTTGAGTCACAACATAGTTATGCAAATAAAACTCACACAACAAATTCTTCATTTCAGGGGAAGCAATCCGATAAGCATTGAAAAATTCAACAGGAGTGTCAATAGAAGGGTTGAAACCAGAGACAATCCTTTCCAACCTAAAAGAGAGATATTTCTCCTTCAAATGAAGAGCATAGACCCTTGGAGGGGTCCTGCACTCTAAAATCTGTGGTACCAAAGAGCCATATCATCCACTTTCTTCTTCAAGGTGGAAATTTCTGCATCCTTGTCTTCAATTTCCTCATCTCTCTTTTGAATTTCCTTTTTCAATTTGCATTTTTACTCCTTCCATTATTCTTCTCTTCTTTGTATCTCTTTCCATAAATGCATGGCCACCTTGTGTACTAAAAAATCAGGGGGGTTATGGTTTCCTACCAAAATTTTTCCTAGCATTGATGCTTGCTCTTCACATGGTACTAACTGCAAGGGGTTAGGTTGTCCTGCTAATTATGGCTGCAGGGGTACTGATTGTTCTCCCAATTCTTGTTGTTGTTGTAGGAACTCTTGCTCTTGTTCTTGTTCTAGATTTTGCTGCAAGATATCCTAATTTTCCTCATACTCTTGGTTTTCCACTTGTTCTACAATGTTAGCAAGATCAACCAATGTTATGTTTATTTCCCTCTCAAATATGTCTTCTTCCTCGAAATTCTCCTACCCCATTGGAGCTTCTATGTCCTCCTATAGTATTTATCTAGACTTAGGGATTTCCTATGGAGGCATACCAAAGGCTGGCCCAATTGGTCTTGCTTTCCTAGGAGGGCTCTCATGTTTTTCTTTGGCTACAAGGTGAATAGTCTCAGCCTTTCTCATCTTAGAGCTTGGCACCTCTTTTTCTGCCGACTACTTTTTGGCTTTTCCTTTTCTCATTTTCACCTCTCTCCTTTGTGTCCTAGTTTTCATTAAGGTGCCAAGTGGAACGTCATCATCAAAATCTAAGGAAGAGCTTTCTTTTTCTGAATGGTTAGTTTTAGAAGAACTAATTTCTATGGTTTCTTCTGCTGCAAGAGGGTTTACACTAGGGCATGCACCAGAGGTTGAAGCACCAAAAGTGGCTTCATCCATGCTCAATCTCCTGCTAGACCTACAAGGTTGAGGTAAAACCCTAGGGTGCAAATGCTCAGGTCTAATTTGATCAATTTTTTGAATTCTTCCTAGGTCATTCCAGACACATCATGCAAAGACTTCTCAACTAACAATTTAATCAGACAATGGTGGGAAACAAAATTGTCTCTACCTTTTTGAGTCTTGGCTTCCATGATTGAAAGAAGGTTGTATAGCACGTTTGGCACATTCATCCTCCTTTCATGCCTCATGTGATTCAAAAGCTTGAAGTGCACGGAATGCAAATTCGACTGGTGACCTTCATAGGTGATGTATTTTATGACATAAAAAACTATCTGCTTCCATGGCTTAGGCAGAGACATTCTCTTCACACCCTATCTATCTATGCTCAATGGAGGGTCACTCGGTTCTGTAAATTCGGCCCTGGCTGACCTGGCATCTCTAGAAGCAGGGTAATTTTCACCATTAGCAGGTAACCTTGTAACTTTTGCAATTCTTTCTTTAGTCGCTATGACCTCCAGTCCTTTTATCTTGGCATTCCCTTTAGACAATTTCTAAGTGAATTCTATTGCAATTTCTTCATCGAAATCATCCAGTTTCAGGAAGTAGTCTATCCACCCCAAGTTCTAAATTCGGCTAGGCATGGTGCATCCTATAGTAACACATCATGCACCATGAGTTAATTTTGAATTAACCGACCTCCCATTGTCTATAATCAAACAAATAATATGTGGTTTCCTTCTTGTAATTTTCATCTGAAAACCAAATTCACCTTCCTGCAACAATTGCCAACTTTCCAATGCCAATGTCGACTGAATTTTCCTTTCCTAATTTTCCTTTTGTTTACAACTTGAGATATGACAGGGTCAATAATGGAAAGGAAGGAGTAATAAAATAAAGCTATAATGGAGAGAAATTGTGGAAGCAGTTGGTGTCACCTCACACATGTGAGTCATTCTCTCACCCAGATTTCAAATCAGCTCAATTTAAATTTTGCTAATGTAGACCAACATGGACTGACACGTGGGAAAAATATTCACATCTTTTTCCTCCACCCAATCTAAATTTTGGAATGTGTCCTCACATGCAGAATGATGATTTGACAGGGTAGGGAATATTGGCATGTTATGATGAACATCCATACTAACGTATAACAATTAAATGAATGCACTTAAGGACAATTAAGATATAGCAATTAATGTGCACATACCTGAATGTGTGGAGGATTTGTTTCAAAGATTGTGGAGAAAGTATCGTTCACATTTTTAGGAAATAAGTTGAGCAATTAATGAAAATGAGGTGGGATGAGGTGGAGTGGAATGAAGTGAAGCAATGGAAGAGAGAGAAAGGTGAAAATGAATGTTCAAATGGGTGGATGGGTGAAGAAGTGGACCCCACAAAAGTGAAATTCTTTATTATGGAAAGTACATACCTTGATTTGCTAGAAGGAGGGATAGTAGGTCCACTTCTTTTGGCTGCAGGAAGCTCAGGTGTTGCATGTTGAGTGAATTGTTGCAGGAACTCCTCCTTGGAATTTGGCTTGTGATACAATCTGAGGCGATGACCATTGACAAGCAACTTAAATCTGATTGGGTCAATAGTAATGAGTCGTACAACACCATTAGGAAATACCTCAGCAACCTCATATGGTCCTAGCCACCTTGTTTTGCAATTTTCCTGCATTGTCCTAATACCTTGAGTCATAGAGCAGGGCCCAAACTCTTGGTTGGAATTTCTTGTCCTTGATAAATTTATCATGCCACTTGATTCTCTGATTCTGTACTACCTCTGTGTGATGCAAGGCTACTTTTCTCATCTCATCCAAAGCATTTAGCTACATGATTCTCTCTTTTTGTGCCTCATAGATATCCATCCCCAAATATATTGTAGTCCTAAGAGTCTTATGTTCAAACAATGGGCATCATGGTTGTCTTTCCATACAACAACTCAAATGGAGTGAAGCATGTAGATGTTTTCTAGGTTATCCTATAGGCCCAAACAACTTCTGGTAATCTATTTTCCCAATGCTTTATGTGGATAGCTACTGTTTTGGTCAAAATGGCTTCAATGTCTTTGTTGGTCACCTCAACTTGGCCACTAGCCTGGGGGTGATAAGGAGTAGACTTCATGTGTCTTATGTTGTACTCATTGACTAGTGTTGCAACAAGGGTTGATGTGAATTGAGCCTCTTGATTAGTCACTATCTCTCGTGGAACTCCATACCTTGTGAAAATATTCTCATAAAGAAATTCAACAACCTTGTTATCTCTTGCATGCTTCATGGCCTTAACTTCTACCCATTTAGTTACATAATCAGTGCATACAAAAATATAAGACTTAACATTTGATGGAGGGTCAATGGTTCCTACAAAATCCAATCCCCACTTGTCAAAGGGAGTGATTACTACCTGAGGGTAAAGTGGCATCTCATCAAATTTGGTTGGCCTGCCCATTTTTTGGCATCTATCACATTTTCTTGTATACCTTCCTACATCTTTGTGGAGTGTTGGCTAGTAATATCCTGTGTTCAAAATCTTCATTGTTGTCCTCCTGGCTGTAAAATGTCCTCCACATGGTTCATTGTGACATGCATGAAAAATGCTATATGTCTTATCTTCTCTCACACATCTCCTCATGACATGGTCTGGTCTAGTATAAAACAAACATCCAATAATCCATGAGAAAGGAAAATATTTTTCAATGAGTGCCCTTCTCTCTTTTCGAGAGAAGTGAGGAGGAACTCTACTTGTGTCCAGATAATTAGCTATGTTAGCATACCAGGGTGTTTGTACACCGATAGAGAATAGATGCTCATCAGGAAAAGAGTCATCTATGGCTTGATTATCTCTTGATGTAGTTAGCCTTGAAAGAAAATCTGTAACAACATTAGCCTTCCTTGGTTTATCCACAATGGTTATGTCAAACTCCTGCATCAACAATAACCATCTTACCAGCCTACCAAAGACCAAAGGTTTATTCATGAGATATCTAATGGATGCATGATTAGTGTGCACAAATATTTGGTACCCTATGATGTAATTCCTAAATTTGTTCAGGGAATAGATTACTGCCAACATTTCTTTCTTTGTCATTGCATAGTTGAACTCAACCCCCTCCAAATTTTTGTTGACAAAATAAATGGAATTTTCAATAGCTTCTTTTTTCCCTAAGATTGCTCCTATGGAATAATCTGATGCATATGTATGGATGTGGAAAGGAAGCTCCCAATTAGGTCCTTTGAGTACAAGAGCATGAGTCAAGGCTACCTTTAAGTCAAAAAATGTCTTGTCACAACCTTTAGTCCACTGGAATTCAACATCTTTAGTGAGAAGAGTATACAATGGTGCTGCTATTTTGCTGAAATCCTTGATGAAATGCCTATAATATCCTGCATGACCCAAGAAACTCCTAACATCCTTTTGTTTTGTAGGTGTGGGAAGATTTGTGATTACCTCAATCTTTGCAGGATCTGCTTGAATTCCTTTGTGGGAGATGTAGTGGCCAAGGACTACACCTTCCTACATCATCATGAAGCACTTTTCACTATTTAAGGACATATTTTGGTCTTCACATCTCTATAGGGCTCACTTGAGATTCTCCAATGCCTAATTAAAATCAGCACCATAGGTGGTAAAATCATCCATATAAATTTCCATGCAATCATGAGAAATGTCTGAAAATATGCTAATGACTACCGTCTAAAAAATTGCAGTTGTATTGCATAAGCCAAATGGGAGAACTAAGTAGGCATAGGTCCCCCATGGACAAGTAAAGGTGGTATTCTCCTAGTTCTTTGGTGCAATTTGGATCTAGTTGTAGTTTCTGAATCCATCTAGAAAACAAAAGTATTGCTTTCCTGCAAGTGTGTCCAAAACTTGATCTATGAAAGGTAAGGGAAAATGGTCATTTTTGGTGGCAACATTAAGTTCCCTATAATCAACAAAAACTCACCATTTTCGTCCTTTTTTGGGCACAATCACTAATGGAGACACCCACTGGCTATCCAAAATGGGGTAGATAAATCCTACATCTAGCAATTTATGTAGTTCCCCTTTTACAATTTCTCTCAGTGCAAGGTTAATTCTTCTTTGTGGCTGCCTCACTGGAGTGAAATCACCTCTGATGTAAATTCAATGTGTGTAGAGTTTAGGGTCCAATCCCTTCATATCATGATAATCCCATAAACATGCATGTTGATGGGTCCTTAATAAGTTTTCCAATAACAATTGTTGTTCTTCACTCAGTTTGTTGTTAACATTCAAATATTTTCCCTCTGACACCTGCACTTGTGTAGTTAACTCTATCATAGCTACTTCATTAATGCATGGTACCTTAAGTTCACAAGGAAACAATGTATGGGAAATACTTGTTGTTGCAGAAAGTTCATTTGTAGGAACAATGGTTGTAGGAAGAATGTCTGCAGGAACAGTGGCTGTAGGAAGAGCAAGTAGAAGTATCTTGATTAGAGTAGTAGAATGAGAAGATGATGCCTCCTCCACTTCACAATGGTTCTGAATAATGTTAACCAATACTTCATCTTCATCTTGAAGCTGCATGGAGATTTTTCCTAACATCATAAGATGTGCCACAAAATTAACTTCCTCGGCCTCTTCACCAACATGTGGCCATACGAGATTATCCTCATCATGAGATGGCTAAGCAGGAGGATAAAGAACAAAATTTTTGGTGCTCTTTCCATCTGAAATGGTCATGTCACCTTATCGACATCAATTGTATGCATCTGCAGTTGCTAACCATGGTCTTCCAAGAACAATGGGATACCCACCTAATGTAGTTTTAGGAGAAAGAATCATAAAGTATGCTAGGTACTCCCAGGAGTCTAGAATTACCACAAGATCTTCCACTATACCATCAGGCTTAATAGTAGAACTATCAACAAGCTGTAGGATAGTAGGAGTTGATCTCATGCTTGCAACATTTAGTTGTTGCAGGATTTCCTTGATCATTACGTTTATTGCTACCCCTAAATCAATTAGAGCATTCTTTATTTGAATCTCGTTTATAACAACTGCTACCACATGACTACCTAGATCATTTTACTTGGGGATAGTCACTTTTCCAAGCATGATGTCAGCTAGTTGTCCCACCACATGAATCATAGTGGGGTCTTTCTTCTTCCTACCTAGCTTTTCGAGGCATGCTTCTTTAATTGTATTGCCATAGATTGGGACATCCTTTATGGCCTGCAATAGAGGGATTTGGACACATATATGCTTTAGATGATCTAGGATGTCAAAATTTGTGTTCTTTCTTTCTTCCCATTTATTGGAAACTTCCAATCTCTGAGGAAATGGTGGTTCTTGTTTAGTTTGCTTGGCTAGGACTAGTTTGGGATTCTTAGGTGCCCTTGGCTGAATGGGATCATTCAAAGGTTCCTCTTTCTCTTCCACAGGAAGCTCATTGATAATGTGCTTGGAAGGGGCTGGTAAAGTAGTTCCTGAACGTAGGTGGATGTCACTTACACTCACAACATATGTAGGAAATTGATTTGAATTAGCAAAGTATATAGGTTGCTGCTGTGGTTTTTTATTTAGATTGGGTGTGGGCTAAGCTGGTAGCTGAGTAGGTTTAGGTGGATTTGAGCTTGTATTAGAAGGTGGAGGCATTATAGCAGACTGTTGGGGCTGAGAAGGTGGCTGCATGTAACTGGTTATTTGGGTAGGCCATTGTTGTCCTCCCCTCCATTGATTTGTTTGCTGCCAATTTCTTGGAGGTGGCTATCAATGCCCTTGATATTGCTACCAATTTTCCTAAGGTTGTTGCCACTGGGGTGGAGAGTTTTGATGAGTGGGCCAAGCATTTGGAGGGTTACCCCAAGGTTGCGGTGGATATCCTCCATAGTTAGATGGATATGGGGGCTACCATTGGTTACTAGATGAATAGGAATTAAAATATGGCCCAACATAAGATAGTGGATCTGGTGGCATACCTTGTCTTGGAGCCCAAGGCCTCCTTTGTGCAACATAGTAGACTTGATCTTCTTCAATCTGAATTGGCTTGAACTTGGATGCAATCTACTTGCATTCAATATTAGCTACCATTTTGCATCTATAGTCCTTCTTTTGTCTGCAATGGGGGCAATACTCTGCCAACATTGCCTTTACCTCCTCTTGCTTCTTCTTGGCCTAAAATGTATCTAGTTGAGCATCTAGATTATTTATGATGTCTTGCTTGAAATATTCTAGCAAGTGTGTGATCTCCATCCTTGAGACTCCACTAGTAGTTGACTTACCCATAGAGGATTGGTAAGCTCTCCCTTTCTTTGAAGCTTCCCTAGAGTAGTTCTGCCATATCTTTTTGATGTCTTCCCAAGGAAATTGGTAGATATCTCCTCCTCCCATTAGCTCCAAGGCATCAGTGCAGTTGTCATTGATTCCTCTCAGGAAAATAAAATTTTGTGAGTCTTCTTTGAGTTCATGGTGTGGGGATATTTGCAGGAAAAACAAAAAACCTTGCAATATAATCATCCAGGTTCTCATCTTCCTTTTGTTGCATCCTAAAAAATTTCACCTCCTCTCATGTCACTGCCCCTGCAATACTCCTTGTATTTCTCAAGGAATTTTGTCTTCATGTCTTCCCAAGTTTCCACAATATCTCTTCCTAGGCTCATGAACCATCTTAATGCAACTTTTTTTAGAGTGGTAGGAAATAGCTTAAGCCTATGGGCATCAGTGGTATACTCATAACTCCTGCTGAGTATATCAAACTTGGACAAGAAGGTATCATGGTCTTCTATAACAAGTCCATAGAACTTTGGAAGGGCTAAAGCAAGGATATTTTTGAGATTTTCAAATTCATTCTGATGGGAAATGGGGAAAGGAAAAGTTGGTTGGTTAGGTTTGTTTCTATTTTCATCACCCATGCCTTCTTGATGGATTCCCCAAGCAAAGGGATTCTCAAACTAATTTTGGTCTTCGATGGAAGCTTCAAAATTGGTCAGATCAGGAAATGCATCAGTAAAGGGATGTGGCTCTTCTTCTTCTTCTTCTTCATTCCTTGGAAGATTTGGAATCTCTTCTAGCTAGAATGGATCAGGATTATTAGGAAGGAATCTCCCATAAGCATCTCTTCTCCTTCGTCTATGCATGTGATATCAACTCACTATCAGCCAACTCACACAAAGAATTGGTAAAGAATAAGGGGGGTCATTACTTCCTAAATGAGGGGTACACTAAGAGAAAATTCAAAAATACTATAGCAAGAAAACTATCAATGACTCCAAAGAGCTTCCTAGTTTGACACCATCCCCGACAACGACGCCAAAAATGTTGGCCTGCTACAATGATTTTAACAACTAGGCCTCTACAGTCGTGATTCAAAGATTGGACATCTAACCTGAATAGTTATTTCAATCATCATGAAGGTGCATTTAACTTGTCAAACCAGGGACGTGAACTTGAAATGGGTCAGCATAGTATGTGCACTAGGAACCCAAAGTAGCCATTTTCATTCTATAGCTAAGAAACACACAATGTTGAAAGTAAAATGCTTAGGAAGGAATAACATAAATTCCAATCATCAAACAACAACTACATCAAGATAAAATGCATAATAGGAATGAAAATATGAGCAAACAAACAGGACACTATTATGTCTACTTTGGCTGTAGGAGTAGTCACATAATGGAATTCTAGTGGCTGCAGGAACAGTTAGTGCCAGATTCTTAACTAGTTACTGAACAAAAAATAATACTAAACTAAAGGACAAATTACTCACCAAGCGGCCCCCCTTGGATAAGTATCCTCTAAAATAATAAAAACTCAGATGCTCGAGCTCAAAACTTTATTTTATTCATCAAGAAACATGAGTACAAAAGAGTAGCATAACTAAAAAATTAAGAATGCAAGTACAATATAAGATCATGCAACCTCCTAAGAAGGAGCATTTGATCCTTATTTATACTATCAACTAAACAAGGCAGACAAATCCACAAACTGGGAGGATGCCATTTAGGCAAAACAAAGAAAGTGGAGCGGTGGCGGTTACACGTGCATGGAATCTGGTCAGACATGCAGGCCCAAACGTAGATTTAGCACAACAGTAACACCCACATCTACTAAACAACATTAAATTCCACCACAAGACAGTTACATTTGGTTTGCATGGGGAATCTCCTGCCATTGACCTCCTTTGACCTTTGAACAATTCCCTTGTTGGACATTATGGTGCATGCCCCTCAATTTAGCATCCTCAACTTATATCTGCATGGAAATGTTAGTACGCACAATAATTGCACATCTATAACCACCTTAAAGAACATCCATTAACCATATGCAAAATTAATATAGATAGTCCATATAACATGCCATTATCATTAAAGGTTTGCAGAAATAGGATTAGGCCCAATGTCTATAGTTTGAGGAAATATCATAAAAGTATTACACTTAACATCAAATTCCATGATAACTTCAACAACTAAATCATAAATTCTACCCCAAATTAGACCATAAACTAGACTCATTAGAATGTACATGCCCAGTATATTTAGACAACCTTCCATACACTGTAACTCAAGAAATCAACTTGTAGAGCACAAAACCACGAGAAAATTTAACTAAAGATAGATATGAACCTTATCAACATACTTCCAGAATTGTAAAACTTGAAAACAAACTATGGAGAAATGTAGAGAAAAATGATTTCTCCCAAACAACACTGTAGCATAGTTCATACATTGGTGAACACAACTTCTTCTGCACAATTATCCTAGACCAAGAAATTCTACATATAACACCCATGAACACCTTTTACCAACATATCTAAGCCACAAAAGCATAGCTTCAACACAGAAGAAATGCGGACCAAAACCAGAACACCACACTGTTTACTAGAACACTTCTGCAATGCACTATTTTCCTCTTTTATTCAAATTTTCTCAAAAGAACTTGGAAACCAAGCACCAGAGAAACATACTCCTCATCTTCAACATTTCTTCATCATTACTAAACCAAAAACATCCACAAACAGAAGATTATCAAAGCAACACTAGAGGTTGACACTAGTAGCACTTACTAATGACAACATTATGAAACTAACCAAAGAATCATCACAACTTCCCAACCATTACCAATTGACATCAATGACAACACCGACTACTCATACTTGCAACAAGGTTTCCATCTTTTAATTCCCAAAATAAGCTCCTTATGAGAAACCAACTTTACATCATTTTGACATATAAAAGTACAAAGTTTGAGTTGCTTTTTCTTGCATTGTTTTATCTATTTGCACTCATAAAATCTACCCAACATTGCTTAAAAAAATTGAGAAGTGATATAGCTTTACCATAAAAGTATATAAAAAAAAAATTCCATTAGACAATGTGCTACAGTAGGATCTAAGGATTCAAATAGGATGAGACATTTACTTTTAATGGTTTTTATTTGAAATGAACTTATTTATCTAAATTTTCTAGTTCTCTCTTGATACCTCTAATCTATAACATTCCAGTTTCATCACCTTTTCAATCCATTTTTCTATCTCCCTATTCCTCATTTCTATTATTGAATCTTTTTCCTTTGTGTTTTTCCATTTCCACTTGGTTTCTCTCAAATACACCATCAACCCACATTCATATATTATATTTGTAGACCTTGTGTCATTCCATTTCATTTGCATTAATCCTTTATGGATGCATATATGTTTCCCATCACCCCTTTGTGAATGTAAGCCTTTGTTTGAAACCTCTATTAGTTGTAAGCCATTGCCATATCAAACCCTCACTTGAGTGATTTACACTTAAGTTTGATCATTTTCATTAGCCCTCTTTAAATCTCAAAAGACATTTTTCATTTGACCATCACCATGTTCCCAAAAATATTCTCCCACCCTGGTTGGCTTTTTGAGTTCACGTTCACACTTTTCCATCATCTTATGCATTTTCATGGTTATGCCTTGATATGGAGTAATTTTTTAGAATAGATGAATTTTAATCCTTGTTATTTATCAATATTTTGATGTGGAATCATTCTTAAAATCCCATAAGTGGAATAACCAGGGAAAAATTCCACTTAATATTTATTTTTGTTGGGTTCCCCTTCACAAAAGTGCACTTCCAATTCAATTTCATAAAGTTATGCAAAGATTCAAAATAAAATCCAAAAGAAATTTACCCCTCAAATCAAATGAAGAACACCTCATAGAAGTTACAAAATATAGTTTGACTAGGTCAAGGCTACCCTAGGAGGTCAAGAATTTATTGTTTACATTACATATGAAAGACTTGAAATATTTTGGGATACTTCTACTAACATAATTGATGATCCCTATTAAATTTTGATCTTTTTCACTCTAGTTACGAAGTGAAACATTTCCAACTCATCAACTTGCACTCTTAGTTTCAATCATATTTATTAGTACCCCTTAATTTTTACTAGAAATTGTATTCCTTTTTTTTTATCAGTAATAGGCTAACACTTTTGAAGAGCTATAAAACTCTATCAAGAAGCTCCCTAAAAAAAATTAAGTTTCTACTTGCTCCCTAGTCAAAGGTTTCCCTAGACAATGTTGTGATGGTGGTTATCAAGATTGGTCAATATTATAAAGTAGGTCATTTTGTGTATATCATCCTTGTCCTTTTCGTTCGATGAGCCCCAAATTTTATGGGTAGCAATAGTATTTTATTCTAATCACTCTTAATTTGCACCACTTCATCTCAAAGGTGCATCTCAACCCACTTATTCAATATTCTCTATTTCCATTATGTAGTCAAGTTGCTAATTATTGATTTCTAAGTTTCCATATATTGGCTTATTTATAGCCTATTTAATAGTCCCATCTCTTATGGTTGTAGAATACAGTTAGTCTAGCTAGAGATAGTGACATGTAACTTTAATTTGCACTTAGTGTAAGGAAAGCAGAGGTGCAGAAACACTTTCCTAATGCCAAAACCACAGGGAAGAATGCAATGCAGTGCTTTTAATTTTTCCAAATTACAATCTAATTAAGACACACATGAAAGATATACAGAAATAGAGCAAATACACAAAGACAAATCAAACAACAAATTTTATGTGGGAAACCCTTTCGGGAAAAAAACCCACCACACCAAGCTGTATCTCTTTGTATTACAGTAACAAAATTACATACAATCAGAAAGACAACTTTCTGGTGTTAGTCATAGTAGCTTATTCTCACTGTTTAGACTCTCTCATAAAAGCTCTCATACAATTCGATGAACTCATCACTCTATTCATATGTACAAAAAAAGAAGAAGAATCCATCTGCTTTTAAATCTTCTGTGCATCCTTATCCGCCAATGCCAACCATAGATAGTTTCCATTCAAGTCTTGATTTTTCCCTGCATGCTATTTTTCCAATGTTTCAACTGATGCATAAAATCAATCGTCATCATGCTTTAAAGCTGCTTCCTATGATTGGTCCATGAAGCTCCACCTAGGATGGTCAAACTGGTCAAGAGAATTCAACTTTGTTGGCATATTGGTGAGACACTCACAGTGTCTCCCTGATGCCATAAAGTTTCTCTACCGAAATCGCTATAGCTTCCACGAGTCGGCAAGATGCTATATCGAATGTATAAGTCACAACAAAACCAACGATGTCCACTTCAATCCTATTGGTAAAGGTTTTCCTTATCAGCGAGACTCATATCGAATGGAACAAGTCATATCGAATCTAGAGAATCCATTGGCAAGACATACTAATGCTGCCAAGACCTTATGTCGAAAACTTCAAGTCATGCCGGTGTGAGCCATTCAGCATGACTATCACTCTTCGGCGAGACTCACATCAAAGCAGAACTTCCACCGAATGTCACACTGTCGCCAAGACTCGTGCCTATCGCCGTGACCTTTCACCGAGCTCCATCATGTCTTACCGAGTCAGCAAGACATAAGCCCTTTGCCAAGACGTTTCTCTGAGTTCCTAGAGTTAACCTGAAGACTTTTGTCGGCGTGACTTATTACTTTTGCTAAGACTTCTCAGCAAAGTCTTTTGTCATCGCGAAGTCACCACGAGGATACAATCTATTCGGTAATACTTAGCTTTATCACTAAAACCTCTCCTCACGACCCTCGAGTTACTTCGACATTCGCCTTGACACCTGAGAGCAGCCATTGTGGGCAAGACATTACATACTCGCTAGGACATCTCACCAAAGCCCTAGCATTAGCCTGACATCGGCGAGACTTACACCATTCGCTGAGACTTCTCCCCAACACCTGTGAGCTAGCCCGATAAGATCAAATGTCACCCAGAGTTCTTCCGATCACCAAAAGGTCATGCCAAACTCAGAGAGTCACATCGATAGACTTCATTCGGCAAGACATCAACTCTGTCATAGCGATAGGATCATTTCAAGAGCTTCATAACTATTAGTCGCCCAGACATGAACACTGTCATAGTGACTTTGCCCTTCAGGAGTTCCATGTCAGTAAGGATTGAGGCACATATTCCAACAAGCTCCCACTTGATGAAGATCTTACTGACACCTCTAGAGCATAACAAAACTACTGAGATTCATGGGCCAAGAGGCCCATTGAACTATCACACCAACTAAACTTGTTTGTGCTCACAGGCTTCATCAATGCATCTGCAACATTCTCCAGAGTATCCAATTTCTCCAAAGAGACCTTCCCATCCTCCACCATATCTCATACAAAATGATACTGTACATCTATATGTTTCGTCCTAGCATGGAAAGTAGGATTCTTTGCCAAACATATAGCACTCTGGCTGTCACAGTAGATAGTAATCTGTTTTGCATTAAAGCCAATGCTAGACAAAAACATTTTAACTAGATTGCTTCTTTATAGGAATGTGTGGCTGCCATGTATTCTACCTCTGTAGTAGACAAAGCGACTAAATCTTGCCGCTTACTCATCCAACTCACTGCACCACCATTCATCATGGAAATATATCCACTGGTGGATCTTCTGCTATCAATGTCCCATGCCCAATTAGAATCCACATAACCTTGAATGCTGAGAGTCTTCTGTGATTCAACCAAGTTACCATGGTAACACAAAGCATAGTTTGAAGTGCCCTTCAAATATCTAAACACTCTCTTCACAGCATCCCAATGTGTTCTTCTAGGATTAGCCATAAACCAACTAAGAACTCCCACTACTTGGGCAATATTTGGCCTTTTCCAGACCATAGCATACATGAGACTACCAACTGCACTTGCATAAGGCACACTGGTCATGTCCTCCATCTCAGAAGAAGATTTTGGACAATCCTCAGCAGATAGCTTCGTTCCTTGTGTAACTGGAACAACTAGCTGCTTGCATTCAGTCATACAAAATCTCTCTAGAACAGTCATGACATATTTACTCTGATTAAGCCAAAGCTTTCTGTTCTTTCTGTCCCTGGTTATTTCCATTCCCAGAATGTACCCTACTGCACCAAGATCTTTCATTTCAAACTTTGCAGACAACTGAGACTTAAGATCAAAAATCATTAGCTTACTATTGCCTATAAACAACATGTCATCAACATACAAAGCAATAATAAGAATTTGATCACTTTCAGCTTTGTAATACACACAGTGATCACATTTTGATCTTACAAATCCCAAAGACAAGACAAACATGTCAAACTTTTGGTACCACATTCTAGGAGACTGTTTTAAACCATATAGAGATTTCTTCAACTTGCAAACCAGCCTTTCCTTACCTTTTACCACAAAGTGCTCAGCTGGGACATATAAATTTCTTCTTCAAGATCACCATGAAGAAACGTTGTTTTCACATCCATTTGCTCAATCTCTAAATCACATGTTGATGCAAGTGACAAAAGAAATCTAATAGATGTGATGCAGGAGCATCCAGTGGTGTAAGGGCAATCTTGCATCACCCAAAAATAGTTAAATTTCAAGTTTCTTGGTTTTTAGATGTTTTTACATTTTTGGATACCCTTTTGTCATAATGAAATTCCCAATTTATGGTTTTTATTTTCTATTCCCGGGTTGAAAGATATTGCAGTTTTAGTTGCCCAGATTTGCACCTAAAAATCTTTCCGAGTCAGTTTTGAGGCACTTAGAGTTCTCAGATCGGCCCCGAAACTTTCCAAAATTTGTGTCACTAATTTTAAGCGCGTTCTTGACTTTGAGACTTTTCCAATGGTTCAAACGGTTTGCGAATCGGAGCCCCAGATCAAAAGTTATGGCTTCGGGAAGTTGGTGCACTTTCTAGAAGATACAATTGCAAATGTTCTTTTGAAATTTGAACTTCAAGTTGTAATTTTTCGGCACCAAACCGCCTAAACTCAAATTTGAATATTGTTTTGGCTCAAAACTAAAGAGGAGCTCTATTTATGGGTGAGTTTCTAATTTTTGGGTAACTTTTTGGGGACAAGCTCACATATTGTGAAAGGGTGATTCTGTAGCTTTCTGTAACTGGCATGTGTTGTAGAACATGGGATTTGAGATCCTCTGCATGTAAGAAGCTCCATTTTCTAAATAATAAAATTATTCTCTTGTTTGTAGGTTATTTTCTAAGTCTCAGGTTGCACCCTCATCAAGATGTTAGATTAGCTACAGGAGAAAAAATTTCTCCATAGTCAATTCCCTCTACCTGGGAATAACCTTTTGCAACTAGCTTCGCTTTATATTTTTCTACACTGCCATCTAGACCTATTTTCTTTTTGAATATCCATTTGCACCTACATATTTTTTGCCTTTAGGCAATGGAACCAAACTCAGTGTCATTCTTTTCTAATGATGCCATTTCTTCATTCATGGCTTCCAACCAAGAGTTTGAATCAAACATTTTAAATGCCTCTTTTACAGTCCTAGGTTCATCAGTGCTAGAAATTAAAGCATAGGCACAAGTAGACTCTATTAAAGAAAACCCATACCTTTCAGGTTGCTTTCTTTCACGAGTTGACCTCCTCACAGGCTGAGGTTGAGGTGGTTCTTCATCATCTTCAGAACTTTCAGAACTGCTCGAGCTCTCCTCAATATCAGGTACATTTTGATTTTTCAATTCCTCTTTATCTGGTGTTTGAGGAATTGTTGCAACATCCTTTTCATTTTCTGATTTCTTCTCTGACTGTAGATCTAATGTAGAAGGTTTTAGCTCACGAAATATAACGCTTCTGCTGTGCAAAACCTTCTCAGTCTCAGGGTTCCAAAGCTTGTATCCTTTTATGCCAGCACTATAGCCTATAAATATACACTTTATAGCTTTGTTTTCCAACTTGGATCTTTTTTCAAATGGCACATATGCATATGCCTCACAACCAAAGACACGAATATGTCTCAGAGAGGGCTTCTTTCCAGACCATGCTTCCAAAGGCGTCTTCTCAACAAGAGCAGAGTTAGGAGAGCGATTTACCAAGTAACATGCTGTAGAGACTGCTTCAGCCTAGAACTTCTCCTCCAAGCCAGCACTGCTCAGCATACTTTGTGCTCTTTCCATTATCATCCTGTTAAACCTTTCAACAACTCCATTTTGCTATGGAGTATAAGGTGTGGTCTTATGTCTTTTGATCCCATGATCTTTATAGTACCTTTCGAATTCATCTGAACAAAACTCACTGCCATTGTCAGTCCTTAAACATTTAATTTTTCTACCAGTCTAATTTTCTACAAGGTTTTTAAATTCCTTAAACTGACTGAACACTTCTGATTTACTTTTCAAAAAATTTACAAATGCTCTTCTTGAATAATCATCAATAAACGACACATAGTATCTTGATTTAGACAAAGAAGGAACATTCACTAGACCAAACACATCATAATGTATATAATCAAGTAAACTAGAAGTTTTGTGAGGACTGGAATAAAATGAAACACGGTGTTGCTTTCCATATATGCAATGTTCACATAAATTAAATTCAAGGTTACAATCTTCAAGCCCTTCTACCAGGTTTTTATTTTTTAAAGTTTTTAGACCTTTCTCACCAATGTGGCCAAGCCTATGATGCTAGAGCATAGTCTTCTCTGCTGGAAGTTTAATCTCCATGGAGTTTACACCATTAGGAACATTTTCCTTCTTTTCTTCATGAGCAGCCTTGAGTGACTTTGCAGAGACACTATTGCATTGAATAGCTTGTGCATCCAGCTTGTACAGAGTACCAATTCAAGCACCCCTAGCCAACACCATAGAGCCTCTAGTCATCTTGCAGCCATTTCCTGAGAACGTGACCTGCACTCCAATATCATTTAGCTTACTTACAGAAAGTAGATTTCAAGCCAAACCTGGTATATGCATCACATCATTGATTCCCTTTACTCTTCCACGACCAACAATTTCCAAAGATGAATCACTTGCCAAATACACCTTTCCACCATTGTATTCTTCATACTTCGTGAACCATTCTCTATGAGATGTCATGTGGAAAGATGCTCCAGAATCAATCAACCAGACATCATCTAATGCCCGTGTAGCCAAAACTGCAATGAAGGCATCTGCATCACTATGAGAAGAGTCATTTCCAGAATAATTATTCTTCTTCTTTTTCTCCTCCTTACAATCCTTTCGGACATGACTAGGTTGCCCACAATTCTAGCACTTCACTTTGGACTTCTTACCAGGAGACTTTGATCTCCCTTCTGATTTTGATCTAGACTTCTTGTCCTTCTTCCTGCCTTTCTCCTTGGGCCTACCTCTAATAGCCAGAGCCTCCTTTGCCATCTCATAAGATTTTCTTCTCATTTCTTCTGATAACAAAGAAGCAACAACATCTTCCATCCTTAAAGTGGATGTTGTACTCCCAATATCCATCACCAGATGATCCTAAGAATCTAGTATGCAACAATCTTCATCTTCTATCTTCACACCAACAGATGTTATCTGAGCAATCAACATGTGTTGAAAGCATTTAAGTGATCAACAATAGATCTTCCTTCCTGCATTCTCAAAGAATACAACTTCTTCCTCAAGAACAACTTATTCACCAAGAACTTGCCCTGATAAATGGATGCCAATCTTTTCCACAAGGAAGAAGTAGTCTTTTCTTCATGCACGTTCAAAAGAAAAAAGTCTGCCAAACAAAGCCTTATCAGCCCTTTAGATTTTCTATCTACCAAGTCCCAATCCTCTTGCTTCATGCCTTGAGGCATTGTTCCAGTCATGGCAGTCCAAAGATCTCGATCAACTAACATATCTTCCATTTTGAGTTTCCACAGCTCAAAATTGCTACCATTGAATTTCTCTATTTCCATTCTACTAGATGTGCTTGCCATTTTAATTCATAATTAATTAAAAGAACTCTATAGAACTCCCACTAAAAAGGATTGACACAAAAAATCCAACCCACTTACAAGGACAACACAACTGGCCAAGCTCTGATGCCACTTGTAAGGAAAGCAGAGGTGTGGAAACACTTTCCTAATGCCAAAACCACAGGGAAGAATGCAATGCAGTGCTTTTAATTTTTCCAAATTAGAATCTAATTAAGACACACATGAAAGATATACAGAAATAGAGAAAATACACAAAGACAAATCAAACAATAGATTTTATGTGGGAAACCCTTTCGGGAAAAAAACCCACCACACCAAGCTATATCTCTTTGTATTACAGTAACAAAATTACATACAATCAGAAAGACAACTTTCTGGTGTTAGTCACAGTAGCTTATTCTCACTATTCAGACTCTCTTAGAAAAGATCTCATACAATTCGATGAACTCATCACTCTGTTCATATGTACAAAAAAAAAAGAATCCATTTTCTTTTAAATCTTTTGTGCATCCTAATCCGCCAATGCCAACCATAGACAATTTCCATTCGAGTCTTGATTTTTCCCTACATGCTGTTTTTCCAGTGTTTCAACTGATGCATAAAATCAACCGTTATCATGCTTTAAAACTACTTCCTGTGATTGGTCCATGAAGCTCCACCTAGGATGGTCAGACTGGTCAAGAGCATTCAACTTTGTTGGCATTTTGGTGAGACACTCACAGTGTCTCCCTGATGTCGCAAAGTTTCTCTACTGGCATCGCTATAGCTTCCACGAGTTGGCAAGATGCTATATCGAATGTATAAGTCACAACGAAACCAACAATGTCCAATTCAATCCTATCGGCAAAGGTTTTCCTTATTGGCGAGACTCATATCGAATCTAGAGAATCCATCAGCAAGACATACTGATGTTGCCAAGACCTTATGTCGAAAACTTCAAGTCATGCCGGCGTGAGCCATTCGGCATGACTATCGCTCTTCGGCGAGACTCACATCGAAGCAAAACTTCCACCAAACGTCACATTGTCACCAAGACTCATCCTATCGTTGTGACCTTTCACCGAGCTCCATCATGTCTTACCGAGTCGGCAAGACATAAGCCCTTCGCCAAGATGTTTCTCCAAGTTCCCAGAGTTAACTCGAAGACTTCTGTTGGCGTGACTTATTACTTTCGCTAAGACTTCTCAGTGAAGTCTTTTGTCACCCCGAAGTCACCATGAGGATACAATATGTTTGGCAAGACTTAGCTTTATTGCTGAGACCTCTCCTCGCGACCCATGAGTTACTTCGACATTCACCTTGACACCCGAGAGAAGCCATTGTCAGCGAGACATTACATACTCGCTGGGACATCTCACCGAAGCCCTAGTGTTAGCCCGACGTCAGCGAGACTTACACCATTCGCTGAGACTTCTCCCCGATACCCGTGAGCTAGCCTAATAAGATCAACTGTTGCCCAGAGTTCTTCTGATCGCCAAAAGGTCATGCTGAACTTAGAGAGTCACAACAATAGAATTCATTTAGCAAGACATCAACTCTGTCACAGTAATAGGATCATTTCAAGAGCTTCAGAACTGTTAGTCGCCCAAACATGAACACTGTCACAGTGACTTTTCCCTTCAGGAGTTCCATGTTAGTAAGGATTGAGGCACATATTCCAACACTTAGTATGCACAAACAATAAAAAAAAATTGAGATGAGAAGATTTATTTTATATTATTCTTCATTAGCACACACAATACATATCCTTTTTCATTTTTCTCTAGATTAGACTTTTTACTTTATGACTTTACGACCTACACCATGCACTTCAATTTTTTTCTTACACAAACCTTACTTTATTTTCTTATTTCTTCACATTGGAAAAACAAATATACCTAAAGTTTTATGGCCTCTATAAGGAAAATATTTGATCTTGGCAATTAAAATTCTAGATAAGCTTTGTTGATTTGTAAGTGATAGTAATATTATCATCTTGTTGAACAAGAAACACTTCAAGATTGGTCTCATCTATTTCACTTATCAAGAAATAAAATAATAGTATTTACTTGGGAATATGATATTCATCATCAACCTCAAACTATTTTTTCCCAATATGGAGTTAAAAGAGGCCCTTCCCATTAGAAAAATAGAAAAACAAAAAAAAACTATTTTAACAATAAAAATGTGCAATTTTCATAAATTGCTCATTATTCTCGTATCAAGCATTCTAAGATATATATACAAACTAAAATAAGATGTGTCTAAATTAGAATAAACTATTCTAAGATCTATTGTGAATTTCATGCATTGTACATGTAAATACATTTCAGGTCTCTATATTAGGTTGGTGAAGAATAAATTCTCCCTTCAATATAAAATAAAACTACATCATGAGAATATTAATTTAAACACATGATATTTGACACTGAAAGCTTCTTCTAGTATGATAGATACTTTGACTCCATCTTTTTCAACTATGGGTATGTTTTCTTAAAGTATTTAATATTTGCACTCCATCCTAATTGTGATATAAATATAATAATTATAAATATGAAAGTTTATTTTTTAAATATTTATACCTTGATATTCTATTAACAAATTTTGGTATATTTTCTTTGTTGAGAAGACACCCACATCTTGTTTATGGAAGAAATATTTCTCCACCCATATTGTAATCTTGCTCCAACTAGCATTTCATAGTCAATAATAGATTGGCATGCAATCATCCACCACACAATGCATTGCATAAAAACCCGTAATACATAACCTCATAAAAAATATTAGAGAATAAGTGTTTCCACACTTGCAAACCTCCAATATTTATTTTTTTATTGAAAAAAGCATATATTAATAATGAAAAATAAATGTACAAAAGGCTCTTTGAAAGGAGCTACAAATAATACAATATGAGCATAAATCAGCAGTACAAAGCTACAAGAGACAAACCAACTGGAGCTTAAAAATTACAAAATGCTCAAATTTCTCCAAGAGTACATAAAACTTGCTCCTTAGAAATAATTTCCATGGATGAAAGAAGGGACTGCTGATGTTTCTTAGCAATCTCTGTCAACTGGGACTGCACATGAGCTATTTGGATCTTGAGTTCTAAGTTGATGCTGAATTTATCTTTTAATGTTCTAACAAGTATTGACTGCTGCAAAATAATGCAAGAGAATAAGCCATGCATAGTAACTTCCTTGGGCTGGAATGCATTAGAGAAAACAACTTTACATTAAAGCTTCCAAATATACAAAAGTATAAATTGGCGAAAAGATTCTAAAACTATATTTTTTGAACGATGCAGCCCCAATAGTGCTGATTTCCATCTTAAATTTCTGTTAAATATAACTAGAATTTCCACCAAAATTGTTTGCCAAATTTCCTGGGTATACTTGCACATCCAAAAAGCATGTTTAATGGTTTCAAGCTTGTTTCAAAACAAACATTTGGAAGAGCAGGAAGGGAGAAAAGTAATGCGTTCTACCACAACAATTTTATAGTGGATAATCTTCCAAGCAAGAAATTGTGCTTTTTCTTCAGCTTTGGATTTCTAAAAAGCAAGGATCAAACTGAACCATTTAGATTCACTCCAATTCACTCGCCATTTTATATTTAACCTTGGTTAGATTTGGATTCGAGGAAGAAGCTTTTTGTAGATTAATTTCAAAGGAAAGTTAGCTATATTAAAACCTTGAAGCCACCTCCAATCTTTAAAGAAGTTGCATGAAATGGGAGTGGAAATTTTCAACTGAAGATCAAGAGGGACAATTTCTTGCACCTTATGGATGTCATTGATTAAAGCATTAGACATATTGAAATCGTGTTTGAGCTGGAAGTCATTTTTCCAAGTAAGAGACGAAAACTCCCAAATATCCTTGAACTCAATGATGCCTTTTTTGAATAAAGTCTTGCTATGTAAATGAGAATTAATGGCAAGGGGCTAATCATCTAAGCAAATCAATCTATTCCACCAAATAGATGAAGAAGATAAGCTCATCCCATGACTAAGGTCTTGACCATTCCATTCAAGAAGATGAGACACTTTTTGCCATGCTCTCCATATGCTTAGAAATTGTTTAGAAGCTTGAGGTTTAAAGTACTTAGCCATAAGGATTTTATCTTTCCACCCCTCCTCTCTCCAAGAATTAAAAGCTTTGGTTGTAGCTATTCTATGTCTAATAAGAGATTTCCATGGAGTTGATCCATGTAAATATCTATTAATCCATTTGGCTATGAGGAAAATCCCTTGAGTAAGAGGATCTATCACTCCTAAACCCCCTTTATTCCTTGGTTGAATACAATACAACCATGAAGCAACTGGATGACCTTTTTTGTTATTCCATTTTCCCCAAAGAAACCATCTAATTAATCAAGTTAATTGATTATAGTTGCTTTTGGAAGGAAGCCAATATGATGAAAAGTAAACATAACTGGCTATTAGGATTTTGTTTGCAATTTGTATGTGCCCAGCCATAGAGAGCAATTTATTTGACCATAGTTCAAGCTTTCTTTTTAATTTTTGTATCAACCATTTCCACATTTTGGATAATGAGACTCCTATCCCAAAAGGGATGCCAAGGTATCTTGAAATAACACCATGGTTGTTGAATTTCCATTGTGAGGGTATCCAAGGAGGAGGCTGATCGGATGAAGTCATCCAGAATTCAGTTTTATTAAGAGATAAAAGTGAGCCAATAGCTGAGCAAAATAGATCCAAAACTTCAAGGGTGTTGTTAAGCTCTTCTTGAGAGTTTTGAATGAATAAAAGGCTATCATCAACAAAATGAGAGTTAAGACCAGCATCATTACCAGGTAAGGAAATACCATGGATGAGGTTTTTCTTTTTTTCATGACTTAAAAGTACCCAAGAGCATCAACAGTGAGGACATAGAGGAAGGGAGCTAAGGGATAGTCTTGCCTTCTTAATCTATGCAGATGAAAGGTTTGGGAGATGGACCCATTAATGGCTAGGCATGCATTAGCATCAACGAAGAGAAGTTTTATGTGGGGAATGAGCTTGGGGCCAAAGCCTAACCATTTCAGAATTTTTAATATGAGCTGCCACCTAATCCTATCATAAGCTTTGTCAAAATCTAATTTGATGAGGAGGCAATTTTGACCATTTTTTGAGCCCATTCAACCGTTTCCCATGCAAGAATCAAGTTGTCAAGAATGAATCTTCCCCTGGTAAAACCAGTTTGCTTAGGTCTTACAATTTCTTTCACTGTATGTTTAATTCTTTTAGCAATGGCGTTGGCAATAATCTTGTAGGATGTGTTGAGAAGGGTAATTGGCCTCCACCTTGAAATGGTATTCTCATTTTTTCCTTTAGGAATTAATTTAATCAGCCCTTGATTAATAAAAGAGCCCAAGGATCCTTGAGCTAAGGCTTCTATGTAGACCTCATAGAAATCATTTCTAATGTAAGGCCACATAGTTTTATAAAATTCTATAGGTAAGCCATCAATACCCAGACTTTTTGAGTCATCCATATCCTTCAAAACAACATCAAACTCTTCAATAGTGAACAAGCGATCTAAGTATGTTTGCTGCTCAAGATCAATCTTATTGGGAATGTGATTACCAACCATTTATTCAATAATATCTTGAAGCTGATCACCTTTGGTGGGATCCATAAACAACTATTTATAGTGCTAAAAAAAGACAGATTTGATATCTTCTAAACTGTCATGTTTGTGCCCCACTTCATCATATATTAACATTATTCTATCTTGAGAATGTTTATGTTTGAGATAACTGAAAAATAACTTCATTCCTTTGTCTCCTTCTTTCATCCAATGAAGCCTAGCCCTTATTTGAGCTCCTCGACCTTAATAAAATTTAAATGTTCTAAGTTTTGTTTTAGCAACAACCACAACATGTTGAAGAGAAATGTTGGTTGGAGCTAAGTTTAAAAGACTTCTACCCTTTTCTAATTGATATCTTAATGTTTTTTCCATTTTAGCTCTTTTCCTAGCCATTCTTTTCCCATAAGACCTTAGAAAGGTGGTGCAACGTATGATAGCTTCTTTCCACCAATGGAACCAACTAGATTTATGAGGAGGTCTAGGAGCATCGTTCCAAATGACGATAAGAGAAGCAAGGAAGTCGGGATGGTTAAGGTGGGAGGTGTTGAGCTTGTAGGGTAGTCTAGTGGACTGGGAAGGACATGAAGAGAGATGGGAAGTCAACAAAATTGGAAGGTGGTCTGAGAGGGAGGTAATAGCATCAACTTTAATAAGAGTGTTATGTGAAGAGGGGACAATGGAAAGGGAATCAGCAAGGTAGAATCTATCAATCCTGCTAAGCTTCCTTAAATCACCCTCTCTTGAGTTAGACCAAGTAAACCAATGATGAATGTGAGTCTCTTTTATATTCTACAATGGGATCATAAACTACCATAGTGTTTCTTGTTAGGATCCAAGCATCAAATTCTTTTTGAGAAAGTTTATAAGGGCTGAACCAACTTCTATCAAAGTGATTTTCCACCATGTTGAAATCACCTCCCCAAACCCATTTAGTCATAGGGAGATTGTTAACCATCCATTCCCAAAGCTTGATTTGAGAAGGGGAATAATTTGGAGCAAAAACCAATGGATCTTCCTTGGCACAGTAATAAGCACCACACACAATTATTATTGGGATCGACTCCAGAAGAGATGATAAACTTAGCCAACCAAGGAGAAATTCTCAACACTGCACCTCCACTTCCGTCACTATGAAGAGTGGATTTAAACCAGCTATCCCTCCATAAGGACTGAAGAGCAAGTTGGAGGCAAGTTTCAACTACTTTGACTTCTTGCAAGAAAATTACATCTGGCTTATGAATTTGCAGAGATTTCTTGACATGAACTTTTCTTGAGGGGATAGATAAACCCATAACATTCCATGACATAATAGAAAACTTCATTGGATTTGAGGTAGGGATTCCATAGCCTCCAAGTCTAGAACTTTAAACTGGTTTTCCCATAGAAAATCTTATTTCTAAAGTTGAATTAAGGCCCTAGAGAGGTCCTCACTAGGGGATCTTGACCTTTGTCTGAGAGAGCTTGGTGAGGGAGATTTGACTCTAAGAGTAGCAGGTTATTTCTCATGATTTCTAAGAGCTTGGAGAAGGAGATCTGACTCTAGGAGCAGCAGGTTGATTCTCATGATTTTGGTTATACAAGTGAAGATTTGAGCTTTCTTTCCTTTTTTTAATAATCCTCCATCCATCCTCAAGGATAGCCTCCTTGTAAGATGAGGGTTTATCTGAAGGAGAACTGGGAACTGAAGAGTGGGGAGGATTATGAAATAAACCTATAGTAGAGGAGGGACTTGATTGAGAGGGAGAAGGGGAAGGAGATGGTTGAAAAGAGGGAGGGGAAGGGAGAGTGTTGTCAAGGGGTGAGACTCCTTGAGAGTGATGAATGTGAACTTTGGGAGGGGAAGAGATTGATGAAGGGATTGTGGAAGAGGGGGAATCATTGGTTTTGGGTTTATGGATAGGGCAATCTCTAATTAAATTCCCTTCTTTGCAACAGTAAAAACAAGCATTATGCTTGTTGAGGTAAGAAATGGGTTGTGCCAAGAAAATTCTAGGACCGATTATTTACAGGGTATTAGGAAAAGTTTGGTTCAAATCAACTTCAATGCATGCTCGAGGGTGAACACGAAAACTTGAATACTTATCAACAAAATTTTTGCACCACAACACTCTAGTTAATTGGGCTGCTATGTCTTTGATGAACAAAAAGAAGGCCAAATTCAGAAAAGGGAATTCTACCCACATTGGGTATCTAGACTTGGAGGCTCCTTCAGGGTGAAAATCAAAATCCCATGCCTATAGGTAACAGATTTGACCACATATTGTCCAAGAGCCATAATGCAAAGCAACATGAGCATGATCAGCTGAGAAAAATGTACATGAAATGTAACCCTTGCCTAGCCCTCTGATAGATTCTATCATCCAACCCCTATTTTCCCAGTGTGTTTTGGCCCATTTAGAAAAATCTTGTTCAAAGGGGACTCCTCAAAGAAAAAATAGAATCACTGTTCTCTACCTACAGTCATCTATTACATCTAAAACCTCATCAGAGAGATAGCAATCCAGGGTCTTACCTCCATTGGGCACTTCTTGAGGCTGTTGGTGAAGACTAGGCATTCCTTTTTTTGTAAGAGAAGGTCACTCATTCACCTCAGATTGAGCATCATGTTGGGGATTTGACACCAGAGGGACAAAAGTGGTTGTTGAATGGGATTGAGGGCAATGGCCAGGGTTACTTTCTAAGGGTTGCACATGGATTTCTTCCACCACGACTGCACTCGGATCTGGGAGGGCCAAAATAGGTGTTGGGCCTGATTTTGCACTGCTTCCTAATGCATTGGAGAGAGAAGGGCGTTGAAAATCCTCTGGGCACGAGCACGACTTCTCCCGTGCTTTTTTCTTCATGGAAATGGTGATTTCAATGATGGGATTGCCGCAAGTAGGCTTGGAGTGGAGCGGTGCTCTACAAGGTACTTACTAGCATGAGAAAACAAGGCTCATAGCTAAAGTAACGCCAACAGAAAAAAAAAAAAAAACCTTTGCCTTCCCTTTAGCTGTTAGGGTTTCGCTTTGATGAAGAAGAACAACACACGGGTTCAATCAATGGAGAGCATATGAAGATTTTATAGGACTAACCAAGTTGAGATTGAAAGATTCTTGGAAAGCAAATTGTAGATACAAAATGGAGTGGGAAACTTTTATGGACCTAATGGTTCTATTGATCTTCAATTGCTCTTTCATCACAATGGACAAGTTAAACATTTGCACAAAGAGATTAAAGTGAACTTTTGCAATTCAAATTTCAAAGGATAAGTAGATTGAGGGAAAGCAATGACATAATGATATTTCCAAATAAATTTCACAATAACTTGTCTATAAGTTTCCAAAACCACATTATGAGAGTGATAGCTCTAACAAAGTTGATTTCCAAGACCACTTTTGGGAGAAGATATTGGGAAGAGGGGTTATAAAGAACTAATCAAATTTAGTATGTATGGGGCAAAACCAAAAGACATGATTGCTCATTTCTTTGTTTATAGTAGAAGGGGTAGCTAAGGGGCGTTGAAGGAACTTAAGGAAAAGAGTTGATGGGAAACTTGATGTGCAAGAGTTTTTAGGCTTCGAGTTGGGAGTAGGCATCAACTTTTGGCTTTCATAAATGAAGGTCAAGCTTATTCCACTTGGCAAAAGATAGCTTGCACACCCACTTAACCACCAATCTAGGGAAATGGGAACATTAGGGAGTAGTTTCTTGTAGATGGATTTAAGGGGGAAGAAGTTGATTTGTTGGGCATGAAGCAATCCTTAAGGAAGTTAAAATCATAAGAAATGTTTCAGAGTAAGTGATGAGGAATCATAGAGTATATTTTAAACCTTAGAATATAATAATATTCTATTTTATTATTAGTTTATTTATTTTGTTCCTATGGAAAAAGGTAAAATTTAAATTCAAAGGATATAATCCTAGTTGCTAAGAGGTTATTCTAAGCCATCTAATAGTTGCATCTTCTACCAATTTATTTTTCACTTTGATATTTGGAAGATATTCTTAACTTTATAATTTTGGCATGTCATGTGCCTATATATTTAATGTAATTCCTCCATGAAGGTAAAACCAATTGTGTACATTAATTTGTAGAGATTTGTCATTTAATTGCTAATTGTAGATCTTTGAATGCTATTAAACTTGATTCCACATCAATGAGTGAAGGGGGGACAAGCTCTTGGGTATCATGCTCACAATTTGAATATCATTGTTGCTAAAACTAGTTATTATTGCTTAAGATAATTCTATAACTTCCATTAGAGGATAAGCACGTCCCATAAGTCTTTGAACACTAGGATGCACTTATTAGAGATGTGTTTACCCTTGAATCTATTGATGAGACCTAGGGCCTTCTCATCCAATTAACCAATCTATTCCCTTAAGTGGAGGAGGTGAATAATCTAAGCCTATGCCTTAGGAATTGATCATACAAAGCAAGTTGTTGGGATACCAATGCTCACCCTTTTCAATATCATTGAAAGGAGCTAGGATAATTTGATCTTTCCACATGACCTCATGCTAAATATTGCTAGTAGTAGTGGTAGATTGGATTCTAAATTTAACTAGGCATTTCCAAGGGGCATCTCCTTCAAGAGCCCACACAATATAATTAGTTTATTAGAAAAACTTCCTAGTAGAAAGGGTTTATGATCTCACTATCTTCTTTGTCCTTTAGTTGAATGTTATGTAACTAGGATGTGTTGGTCATACCCTTCTTTTTTACCCCATTTGGACTAGAGAAGATTCATAGTTTGTGAAAGTTGATTGAAGTAACTTCTTGAGGGAAGATAGTAGGAGAAAATATACACATGATTGTTTAAGAGAATCTTATTCACCACTTGTATTATAAAAACCATGGGCAAGAACCAATTACTCAAATTCATGATTTTGGTTTTGAGTTTGTTGAGAGATAGTTTCCACATAGCATTAAATGATACATTGATATGAAAGTGGGTTCCAAGAAACTTGGTAATGACACCATGCTTCACTTCTTCCCATTCACCTAGATCCATGGGGTTGGGAGTTAGTTAATATCATGAAGAATTTAATCTTATTCATATCCAAATACAAAATAAAGACAACGACAAATAGGTCAAGGGTATCCAAGATGTGAGTTACTTCCTCAACATTAGTTTGATTAAATAATGTGCTACCATTAGCAAAGTGAGAGTTGATGGCAATTGCATTTTTAAGAAGAGAGATGCCTTAGGTTAAGCAATTAGGATGGTTGTGTTCGACCATGGGACCAACGACAACAACAATAAGGATAGAGATAAAAGGAGCAAAGGGACAACTTTGATTGATAGAATTTTGAAGAAGGAATTGGGGGGAGAGAGAACCATTGATGGAAAATATGGCATTATCAAATCCGTGAAAAAGATTCTTAAATGTTTTCCAAGATTTTGGAACCAAAACCCAATCACTACATTATCTTTAGAATGAAGGGCCATCATATGCAATCATAATCCTTATCAAAGTCCAACTTAACATTTAGCAAATTTTAGGTAGATTTTTGAACCCACTCAATAGTCTCCCAAGCCAGCACAAGGTTGTCTAGCATGTGTTTTCCCCCAAGGAATCTCATTTGTTTAAGTCTTGCAATCTCCTCGATGACATGCTTTATTCTATGAGTCAAGCCTTTGGCTATGATCTTATACAGGCTATTAAGAAGGGTGATATGTCTCTGATCACTAATAGTATTATTATTTATGCTCTTTGGATGAATTTTGATCAAGCCTCGATTGATATGGGCCTCTAATAATCTTGCTTGTATGTCTTCAATTTACATAGTAGAAGTTTTCTCTAATGTGGAGCTATAGGGCTCTATAGAATTCTACTACAGGAACATCCATACTTGGTCTCTTTTCAACAAACACACAATTAAGAGTTGCAT